>NDGN011343259.1:0-30083 GCA_002564285.1 Tympanoctomys barrerae | reverse complement strand
GGGGAGGGGGCGCTGTGCAGAGAAGGGAGTGCTGTGCAGAGGAGGGCGCTGTGAGGAGAGGGGGCGCTGTGCCAGAGGAGGGCGGAAGGGGCGCAGAGGAGGGTGATATATGCAGACCCAGTGTAGGGCGCGGAGGGAGCGCGACCACGTGGGGCAGCAACGGCACAGAGGATCACCAGCGCAGGCAGCCTCCCGTAAGGACGGCCCAGCCCAACTTTCTCTTTTTTTACGTAGCCCGGCACGGGCCACCCAGGTACGGGGAACGGTCCTCGGATCTTCTGCAGGGCTGGCAGGCGGCACGGCCCCTCCCTCCCAGGGCGTCCCACTCGGGCACCCTAGCTCCAGAAGCCTCTGTGCCCAGACTGGAGGGGAGAAGATCCCGAGCACAGGACCGAGACGGACCCCGGACCGAGGCGGTGACTGAAGCAGGCTCCTCTGCCAGCCCTTCCGTCCTGCACCACCCCAGGCACACCGCGTGAGGCGGCTCAGGACAGAGATCCTTTGAACCCACAACAGGGGAGGTTCTCTAACTTGTGTCTCAAGTCCCACACAGTGACTGCAAAGACAGACTTTATTCGAGATTGGCCTCTTTCCTCCCAACCTCCCACCTTCCACCTTGTCAGGAATTCACATGAACCAAGGTAAAGAGAAAGTCAAAATGGAGACTGGGCGTGGCTGCTGTCCTCCTCACGGGGCACAGCAGGTCTGACCGGGAGGAGGCGCATCCGCTGTCACTGTCACCAGTAGAGGGCAGGCAGGGCCAGGAAGGGACCAAGAGCAACGGCCAGCAGGGTGTCGCAGGGGCCCAGCTGGACCTTCCAGGAGGCCTGGCCTGCACATTCCCCCTGGAGACTTCTGTTCTCAGGATGGGTGTGTGGGCACCTCAGGGCTACCTGGGAAAGAGCGGGTCAGGAGCCTGTCCAGCGGGCGTGAGCACAGCCCGGTGGGGCCAGCACACTGCCCAGACAGGGTCCCCGACAGTGTGGTGCCAGCAAGGCCTCGGCCCATCAGCTCCCTGCGCATCTGGAATCGTGGGCAGGCGGTTCCCACAACAGGCATCTGCGACCCAGGATGGGGACAGCAGTCTGGGGCTCCCTGTGCCCAACCTCACCGTGGGGATCACCACCACTGAACCCCAGCATCTCCGAGAGGCCCCAGCACCTAAGAGACACCCTGAGCTTCTCCATGTGAGCTGTGGGCACACAGGCCAGCCACTGTCCTCGCTGTGGAGAGGTCAGAGCGGAGCCTGGTCATCACCACTTGGCGGGGTGTTCTGGGCCCACTCAAGCTTTGGGGTGAATTGTGGGTTCAAGGCTCCTGTGGTGGAAGAAGTGTTCAGGACACGTCCACAGAGGCATATGGGGTTCCTTAGGCAGTGATGGAGAATGTGCACCCTCAGCAATGGAGTGTGGGCCCTCGGGAGAGAGGGGCGTCAGTGTCAGAGCCCACTGTTCCTGGGCTGGGGGTCTCGGAGGCTGGCTGGATCGCATGCAAACCCCTACCTGCATTTGCAGCTGACAGCCAATGCCACCCACATTCTGCTTCCTGGCGATGTGCTGGGCACTTACAGAGGGGACACACAGGCCCAGATCACAGGCTCACTGTGTCTGTAAGATTTTTTTTTTAGATTCTTGGAAGGGAAAGAGGTTTGAGTAACTTTGTATGCTGAAGCTGCAGTTTTTCTTAAAAGCACAATTTTGGAATTCTGATTTTCCAGTTTTTTCCTCTGTACCCATCTTTACTTCTATCTGACCCAGGTCACCCTTCCTCTGCACAGACCCGGGGCTCCTTCACATGGGTGAGGAGGGATGGCCAGAAGAGAAAGAGCTCAAGGCCAGGCTGGCAGTGACCCTCAAGGAGAGGTGAGGATGGCAGGAACCAGCTGCTCCCATAGCCACTGTTGCAGGGCCAGAGCAGGCTGCGGAGGGGACACCAGGGAGAGCCGGTCTCCAGCCAGGACAGCCCTGGGGGCGCCAAGCTATGAGGGGCAGCAGCGCGCTGGGCAGGAAGCGGCACCATCACCAGGCAGATTTGCAAGAGGCCCCAGTCCCAGGAACAGGAGGCAGAAGCAGGAGGCAGGAATGAGGGAAGGGTGGGGACGGCCCACACTGGGGACAGCTGAGCACTGGCTGCCTCCGGGCGCCACCTTGGGGCCCTTCCAAAAGGACTGCAACTCACTCCCAGCCCGGTCCTCCTCCCTCTGTGGCCCAGATGCATGGATGGACTGGACTGAAGGATCCTTGTGCAGGGGATGGGGGTAGGGGTGGAGCGGGGACAGCTCAGGAGGAGTCGGGGTCCAGGCCAAAGCCAGGCTGACCCCACCCAGAGATGCCCACAGCCCCGATGACCTCCCCATGGCCCCCACACAGCACACAGCACCAGGACGCAGGGTAACTGTGGGTGCTCACTGCCCTGGGGACAGCTGGCTCTCACCAGGGCCACCCCTGCGCAGGGTTCCTTCTCTCCAAGGCGGCTGGAGCTGTTCACATCTGACCCCAGCCCCACTCAGCAGGTCAGGGTGCCCCAAGCAGAACAGATGACCCAGCACAACACAACTAGCTGACGGGAGGGACGGCCCCGCCACGAGGGAGAAGGCACCAGAGGAAAGCACCAGGCAGGCCAGAAGTGACACACGCACACCGGCGCAGAGTGGCGCGCAGCACACAGACACGTGTGTTCATGTGGAGCGCCAGGCCTGGCTCTGTGCAGCTCCCCAAAGCGCCACTAGGGACACAAACGCCGCGCCCTGCAGCCAGACTATGTATTTTCTTCTACACACAAGTTAAGAACAGATAATTAGGCACAACATTTACGGGGAACGACAGCTCCCGTGCCAGCGTCCCACGGACCCTGAGAGTGATGCCGTGTGCACTCCCTAGAAGGTGACACACGCTGACAGACACAGGTCAGGGCCTGGGAGCAGCCTACACACTGGTGGTACCACGGGGCTCGTAGAGCCACCCTGCCATGCCAGGCAGGACAGCCGGCCTGGGGACACAGTATGGAAGGGCTGGCGGGCGAGAGGCCAGGGCCTCCCAGGTGCCCTCGGGGAGGGCTGCTCTGGACTCCAGTGGCTTCACCTTTCTGAGGCAGCAGTGACCCACTCGGGTGGCCCGGTGACCACCACAGCTTCTTCCCCGGGATCCTCAGGCATCACGGGGGACGATGCCTTCCTACCATGCTCGGGGCAGGCAGGGGGGGCCACCGCCCTTCAGTCCCCTTTTGCACAAGGACATAAACACCAGTCAGGGCAGGAACTAGGGGACTAAAAAGAACTGCCACTCTGGTCACTGGCGTGTGGTGGCTCCATCACACGTGGGACACATGGCTTTGGACAGTGGCACCTAGAGACCACGTCGTGAGAAATACGCCTGAGACACAGGGCTTGTCCCTTCAGGACAAACCCAGAGTGCAAAGAAATTTAGGAGAAAAATACAAGAAAGATACCAGGAAACAGGCAAGTGGGAAGGGAGCCAAGAGCCGGGGGAGAGGCAGAGGCGGGATAGGACAGAAGGCGAGAGAGGAGGGCCACACGCGGTGCCAGCTCCACGCAAGGAATGCGAGCGCCGTGTGCTGAGGACAGGGACTCATAAAAAGGGAGACTTAAAACACATGCTGTTGGGGAAACCGCAGGAACACAGTGACCTGGCGCCACGCGGGAGCAGCCACGCCGTCCTCCTCAGCCCTCCGAGGCAGGGTCTGGGAAGGGACGAGGCTCCTGCAGCTCGGCAGAGGGGCAGCTGGTGAGACCACAGCCCTGCTCTAGGGCGGAGGCCCAAGCCCTCCCTCCCTGAGGGGCTGAGGAGGAGGCCAGGTTGCCAGGACTCCTCCGCACCCAAGTGCCGTCCCAGCCACTCCAGAAACACAGATGTTCCGAAGTCAACACACCCCTGGTGTGTTGCAAAAACCAGCACCTGCGCGGCTGGCCTGAAGAGCGTGTGTGCGGTCAGTCCCTGATAACCAGCTCCCCTCAGGCCAGGCCACTCAACAGCAGGAAACCCAGCTCCGTGGGATGCCACAAGGGCAGGCCTAGGGCGCCAACTTTCATCAAAAAAACGGCGGCTCATAAATTATTTTTTTTTTTGGTGGAACCAAGTATTGAACTCAGACCCTTGCACTTGCCAGGGAAGCGCTTATTCTGCTGAGCCATCTCCCCAGCCCCGGCTCACAAATTCTTCACGCAGCATGAGCTACATCGCGGGCTAACACCAAGGGTAGGGGGAGCGCAGGGGCGCCAGGTGCGAGGGGCCCACAGAGCAGCCCATCTTCCGCAGAGGACACCCCATTCCGGCCCACAGAGCCCTAGTACGAGTTTGTTACAAGACAAACTGGCAGAAAAAGAGGGGTGCTCCACGTGTGGCGAGGACCTTGCCCGCGTTCCTCCAGACAGCTGGGAGGGCTTCTTCTACAATCCCCTCCTGGAGAAACACAGGCCGCCTGGACGCGGGGCATCACCCGGCTGGACGCGGGCATCACCCGGCTGGACGCGGGGCATCACCCGGCTGGACGCGGGGCATCACCCGGCTGGACGCGGGCATCACCCGGCTGGCCCGCCACGCCCCTGGCACGCACGTATCTCCCACTCCTCGAGGGATAAGCTTGGGAACACGCACGCATGCCCGACCTCTGCCAGAGGGACGGGGAAGGAGGAGCGGTGTGTGGGTGCAGGGCTCCCCCCACAGCTGTGGTGGACGGCAGGGTGGGGTGCAGGCGAACTTCCAGGCTGTAGGCCTCTCCCTGAGGTCTGGGCCCCATCCCTGGCCCCGACATGTTCAGGGCAACACCTGCCTGACGTCTCACCGGGCACACAGGCCCAGGGCCCTGCCCACTCCCACCTGGCCCTCCTTTCTCCCATGTGTACGCTCACGGGAACTGTTCGCCCTCGGCTGCCTCCTGCCCACCCATCACCAGGCGGCCCTACTCCCCTCCTGGGGGTCTCAGGGTCACCTGGCCCCTCTTTTCTTGGAGTCCAGCTCATGCCCCAGGGTACGAGGACAGCAGGAGAGCAGCCTGCCCCTCTGCCACTGCTACTCTCCCCAAGTCCCCCTGAATGCCCAAGTGGCTGCCAGCCTTGCTCCTGAGAGCCATCCTGAATCAGTCCCTGCCCGACCCACTGTGACTGCTCCCTCAGCCGGGAAGGGCAGGAGCCGAAGCACCCAGCCCAGCATCTTCTGCGCAACAGAGAAGGGCCCGAGGGCCACAGCCGGGCACAGCCAGGAGCCGAGGCTGCAGCTGACCCTCAGTGCCACTCAAGGTCAGGGTCCCAACCCCAGGGCCCTAGCCTCTGCATGGAGCAGCGTGGCACTGGCATAGCGCCTCGTGTGTCCCCTGCCAGGGGACACCTCGCACCTGCAGTGTGGCTGCCGCTGAAAGGCGGCCTCTCTGCCTTCTGCAGAGAAGAGAGCCCACCCGTGCTCAGAACAGCTGAAGGTTTTTCTCAGGATCTTCAGCCCCACAGGTAGAGGAGGCTGGCCCGAGGCACCAGGCAGCCTCAGGACCCCGTTCTCTTCAGAGCCCAGTGTACCAAGGTGACCTTCAAAGGCCCTCATCCATGTCTCAAGGAGGAGCTGGCCCACAACATCCACTGAAGCAGGGTGGCCCTGCAATCCCACCCACTGGACACTGCCCCTTCACCCAGGCCCTGCAGATGGGTCAGCAGTGATAGAGACAGTACACACCTATTCCCACATGCAGACACCCTCTGTCGGCGCCTCGCTTCTTTCAGAATCACAACTGCTGCACCCCACACCTGTGAGAAGCAGGCATCTGTAACAAACTGAGGATGCGCATTTCCGGCCAGTATCCTCGGCCATCCCAGGACCACTGGTCAAGTGGCCAGCTTCGGCAGGCACTCCTGCGAGCGTCCTCGGGATCCTGCACTGAGCAGTGAGGTCCCCTTCCACTGTGGTCACTGTCAGCACAGCGGCACCCAGGGCCTAGCACAAAAGACCTGCACAGGACCTCAGAGACTCAGACGGGTACCTGACACTTCAGAGTCATGCTGAGAGAAGAGGACAGACAGGACTGGGGCCAAACCCTGGCTGACCCCAGGCTGCCTGCCTGGCAACTGGGGCTGGGGAATCAGGAGAAGAAAAGTAAACGCCCAAGCGATCCTCGTCCTGCCCAGCAGTGGACAGGACAGGCCGGAGAGGGCAGGTGCAGGCGCAGGCCAGGCCAAGCCACACCCCGTGTGGACGACAGTCACCAGGCCATAGCCCGCCAGAGCTCATGCCCTGGCCTAGACGTCTTCTGCTGTGGAAACGCTGCCCTGACTAACTGAAAACAGAACAGCAACAACCAGTGACATGGAGGTGAGGTACCCTTGAGCCCCAACATGAGCCGTCAGCACCCCCACGTGACCTCAGAGGCAGGACACTATGATGTCACTTGTGTCTGAGAAAAGATGTTTTCCTACCGGTGTGTGCGGACTGACTCCCCAGCCCATCAATTATCAAAGCTCCAGTACACACGTAATTGCTCTCCTCAGAAACTGTAAGTAACAAACACGTCCTCAGCTCTTTCATGCATGGACAAGAACATCTGTTTCAGTTACTTTCTAAAAACCAAACACAAATGTAGTTGATACTCCGAGTACATGGCCAGTAACCAAGGTCCACATAAAACCGTCACCGTGACCAGGCTGACACAAGGCGCTGTGTAACGCAAGGGACCCAACTCTGAGACCAACTGGTCTACCTCACCAAGACCCTACAGCCTCCCGGGAGTGGTTGGGCAGCATGGGTCCCCCTAGGCCGACCTGCCCCAGAAGACGTGAACCAGCCCCCTCCGTGGACCGGCCAGCACCAGGCCTAATGGGCGACAAGGCCACGGCAAGACGCCACTGAGGAAGACATTCAATCACACTTCTCCGCCTCCCAGTGCTGCTTGTCACTGCCACACCACAAGGGCTGGTCCCTGCTCACACCTGGCTGGTGACCTTGTAGAAGTGGCCACGTGAACACAGACTCACGATGATCCTGAAGAGGCCAAAGGCCACCAGCAACAGGGAGACAGGGCTCTCCCTCCCACTTACCCAGCACACATAGCCCGGCAGGCACCTGACTTCTGACTTACGGCATCCCAAACCAGATGGAGAGAACTGTCCAGGGACGGACACCGCCCCAAGTCCCACCCAATGTCTCCGAGTTCGGGGACACTGAAGTGAGATTCTTGGCTAGGAGTTGCTGCTGGACTGGGTCTGGGGTGACATGGGTAGGGGAAGTGTATTCTGCACATGGGAAGGGCATGGAACTGGTAGGGGTCCCAGGGCAGACTCTGATGGGCTGCACTGTGTCCTCCCACGAAGACACGCTTAAGTACTAATGCCCAAAACAGGGCCCTATCTGAAAACAGCGTCCTGGCCATGTCCTGTGGGGACATGAGGCCGTGTGGGGACACAGGCACCTGGAGAGCGCCGGGTGGGATGAAGGTGGAGATGAGCAACCGGGCTGCGAGCCCACAGCCTCGAGGATGACAACAGCCAGGAGAGGGCAGCAGGACCCCGACACCCCACGCACGTCCGCGGGTCCAGCCAACCTTCCAGGCCTTGGACACATCAGCCCTAGGAGACCCTGACGTTGGCTTCTGGGACACAAGGACTCCTCCCACACAGGATCACGACCACACCCCAGAGGCTTCACTGCACCCCACCCCCAGCCTCCAGTGCACACACAAGGCGCCCAGAGGCCAAACTAGGGAGGGTCAACTGACTGATTTCCTCTTTGACAACTTGAAAGCGAAAATGACCACAAGGCCCCACACAGAACATGGCCAAGTCTACTGAGAAAGTAAACCCAAAATTCCAAACACCTGCAATCAGAGGAGTACTTTTACATCTCTGAGAAAGAGAAACTACAGCTATGGACAGGGTTAGGACTGTGATGGTTGCTACACCGTGTCCATTTGCGAAACCTTCGAGTTCAGCCAAGCAACTCGGCAGTTCTGTATCCTGGGGGTAGAGGACAGGTGCCTCTAGGATGCTGTTCATTGTATCAACCTGCGAGGTTTAGAAGTCCAACTAAGTGACTCAGCAAGGGCCAGGGTCCTCACTTTGTAATATCCTGTGCAAGAGGAGGGCAGGTGTGAGCTTGACACCCACCCTAGGGCGGGAGCCTGCTTATGACAGAAAGGAAAGGAGCGAGGGCTGACTGCTGGCTCTTCAGGGGCGCTCCAGGCTTCTCCTTCAGCTTGGATGTCGTCTTCTGGCAGACTGTTCGGCTTCCGCCTGGGAGCCTTCAGCCTTCTGGCATAGATCCATCGCCATCCCCCCCCGCAACATGGACTCGCACGGAGCACTGCAGCGAGCTCCAGGCCTCGGACTGAACCCTTCAGCCTGGGGTGTGCAGACACCCTCTGCGCACTTCCTCAGCAGACCGCTCGGCTGACCCCCCTAAGCCAAGCTTGTCATGTCTTATACATCTGTACATCTTGGGTTACACGTTTCTCTAATAAACCCTGACCAATGCAGTGACCACAGAACAAAGTCTTCTGGAGCTTGCAACGCTCTGGAGAGATGAGAAAATTGACTCAGCCACTGACACAAAATTAAAAGCTGCAGAAGTGAGAAGTTAATGGAACATCATCTCTGATGGGCACTGTTAGGGTTTGTGTCTGGAGGTCCCCCAAAGCCTTGTGCAGTCAGGGGCAGCCCCGAGAGCCCCGATGAGTTCATGGTCCAGTGCTGGGATTATGGGTGTGAGGGCTGCACCCGCCCGGGCAGGAAGAGGCTTGTCTGTCTCGCTCACTCTCTCTCTCTCCCCCCACTGCTCCTGTTGTCCTGGCTCCACCACCATGAAGTTGCCCCTCTGCCTTGGAGCCAGCCAGTTACGGACTGAAACCTCCACCAACTGACCTAAATAAACCCTTCCTTCCTTAACTATGAGCGCGGGGGCTTTGTCTCAGCAACAAGAGAAAAGTAATCGAGACTGGTGTGCACAAAAACACCTTCATCCCTGGCATCCTGACAGGGACAGGGACAGTATGGTAACCTGAGACACAGTGTCCCACCACAGTGACACACACCTGGGTCAGCCTACTCAGACACAGCCATCTCTGCGCCAGCTGGGGACACCTCAGCGGGAGGGGCTCTTCAGCCTGAGCCCTGCCCAGGAAGTGAGAGTGACAGGAAGAGGAAAGGCCTGAGGTTCTTCCACACCTTCAAGGTCATGACCTCCATATATGACAACTTCCCACTAGACCCCGACTCTTAAAGGGCTCAGCACCACTGCCCAACAGCCAAGCTGGGTCCAGGCTGGGACACAAGGACATTCAAGGTTCAACTTCTAGCAGATGATAATGACAGGGTAAAGTTACGAGAGCTGCTATCCATATGACTTTTCTGTGGGTCTGAAACCTTCCCAAAATTTGTTATAAAAAATAAATAAATCAAGGAAGTCAGAATAAGAGCACCAGCATCGGCATCAGTAACAACGAATACACACAGTCTTGTGTCCGTAACGGGCACAAAGCAGACACACAGGGCACCTCCCGCAGCCCAAACACCACCCAGGGACGGAGGCCTAAGGAGGAGCCGGCATATCCCAGCAGCCCTGGCCCTCTCGCAGGATTCTGCTGAACACAGCCCAGGCGCCCACCGCCACAGGAGGGCTTCGGCAGGGAGGCTGTGCCAGCCAGCTTCTTGGGTGTCGCCCTCCCCTCCATCCCCCGCGCCACAATCCCGACCTCATCTCCTGCTCAGACCAGCACTTCGGGGTCCAGTCCCCATCGGCTCTCAGCAGCCTGCAGGTGTGTGTATGGCCTCATTCAATACTCACTCAACAGCCAGGTGTGGTGGGAGGTACACCTGTAACCTCAGCACTAGGAGGCTGAGGCAGGAGGACCACGAGCTCACGCCCACCTTGGGCAATGCAAGCCCCTTTCTCAAAATAAAAAAGTTCAAAAGGGATAAGGACATGGCTCAATGGGAAGGCTGTGGGTTCAGGACCCAGCACACCAAAATATGTAAGTTTTTGAAAACAACCTAGACATGCTACAGAGTTTTAAAGCAAGAAAGAGATTTAAAGATGAATTAAACTGAACCCAGATACCAAGTGGAAAAGTGTTCCCTTTGGCAAAATTTCCACATATTCAAACCTATTATGGAAATACAAAGCGTGTAACAGCACTGAAATAGTTCTATTGGGTCCCTCCATCAGCCAGCTGTGTGCAAGGCGAAGGTTTCCGCGGTGAAGATTTCACTTGAGAAAACATCAAAATATTCAACAAATTATTATCCCTGATTAACCTGGCAACCAGAATCTTAAAAGAAAACCATGCCTGGTTTCAAACGCATCCCAGACGTGCTTTGTAAAAATAACACAAGAGGTCAAGACAGTCGGAGTGTGCAGAAGAGGGAGTGGACCTGACAGGAGAGTGCGAACACAGGGCCGGACGCACACACGCTGCTGCGAAGCGGACGGGTTCACACAGCAGCTGGGGTGCAGCCCCACAGAGGTCCACACAGCCAGCCTGCAGCTCCATGTAGCCAGAGCACAGGTCGGTCCCTCGTCCCTGCTCTTCTGCAGCCCCTGAGAAGGCAGAGCACACAAAGGAAAGCCCTCTCGGGATTCCCATGCTTGTGCACAAGTGTGGGCAATAAGGCACTGGTCCAGGGGGACCACAGCCCACACCATCCGAGATGCCATGCCTACCACATGACCAGTGGCATGGAGGAGGCAGGCCAGGCTCGGTGCCTGGGACCCATGTCCCGCCACGCAGGCCAGACGCTGCTCTTGGGCCTTGAGTGCAGCCAGAGATGACAGAGAAGAGGAGCAGACACCAACCAGGACACAGAGAGACTCGCAGGGCTCAGGCAGAGGCCGGAGCCTAAGGGAAGGCGCTCTGCTGCCCACTAGATCTGCAGAGCGCTGCAGGGTGACTTCATCCAACGAGCTCTGCACGGCACGGTGAATCACTCATTTCTCTGCCCCACACAGGGGGAGCAGTCCGTCCTCCACCTACAGCGTACACCCCAGGGCGGCTCAGCATCCCTGTGCTCTTGCCCAGCACCTAGCGGGCCAGTGAGGTGGCTCCAGCCCTGTGCTCCCGCCCCTCCCTGGCTGGCCTGTTGCGCTCCGAGCTCTGCTTGTGCAGGTCTAGGAGCTGCGGCCTCTGCGTGTGAGCATGTACCCAGGGCCCACCTGCACCGGCCCCACTATGCGGGCAGCACTGGCACAGGCCACGCACTCGGCTGGCTCTTGGCACCCCCATGCCAGGTGCAGCTGGCTGATATCTCCCAGCAGGCCAGAACCAGGACCCATTTCCCAGGGCCCATGGTGGGATTCTGGCCGCAGGCCCAAGCAACAGAGAAAATCAGCACGCAAAGCCTCACGCCCTGCTACTATCTCCGCTGGCTACCGCAGCACTCCGGGCAGCCCTGACCCAGCCACCACCGTGGGAAGGCCAGGTCCCGGGCCTGACTGCCGGCCCCAGCAGAGGCGGCCACTCTTACAGTGGCTGATCTTTGCTCCTCCTGCCACTCATGGGATGTGGCCCCACACGACACACCTAGCTTACTGCTGACCAAGTAGGGCTGGCAGCTGAAGCAGAGCCCATCCCAGAAACAGCGAGTGGCTGAGTCAACACTGGGACTGGAGGGCTGTGTCCTTCCTCGGTGCTACGGTTTGCGTCTAGTTGTCCCCCAAAGCCTCATGCGGCCATGGGGCAGCCTTCTAGAGTTTGTGATGACATCATGATCCAGTGCTGGGATTAAGGGCATGAGTGCCTCGCCCAGCCTGGTGCGGCGAGCCTGCAGGCAACACAAGGAGACAGACTGGCTCTCTGCAGCCAGTGCTGACACTGCGCCTCCCTGTGCTCTAGCTGTTTTGCTGTCTTCCACCACCATGAACTGCTGCCCTCTGCCATGTGCCAACTGCTTTGGAGCCAGCCAAGTGTGGCCTGAAACCTCCACAAACTGTGAGCTAAATACACCTTTCCTTCCTTCATTTTGGGTGTCAAGTATTTGTCCCAGCAATGAGAGAAAAGTAACTGAGACACTAAGTCACCTTTGAGGTGGTGGCAACGATCCTGGGACCCAGGGAAGCCAGGCTCCCTGGCTGGAGTGACGAGGAGTCAGCCGGGCCGGCCAGCCACATCAGTGTCACCAGCGAACTCTGAAGAAACTCTTGAGCTGCTTTCTCTGAGCACGTTGAAGTGTCCGGAGAAGCTGCGGCATGAGGGGCAAAGGCAGGAGGCTGGCACGCGGCCGCCGAGCCCGGAAGGAAACGGGAGTGCTCGCCCAGGATGCCAGTGTCTTGGGCCCGGAGCCCAGGGGCCAGGGCAGCGGAAGGCCCAGGCTTCCAACACCTGCTGTCCCCACGCCAGCACCCACCCAGAGCGTCTGGGGACCCCAGGAATCACGCTGCACGCCGCTGGGAATGCGGAAGCAAAGGCGAGCCCTGCCACGGCCGGTCTGCCAGCTCACCGGGAGCACACCCAAGCATGGTTCGTGCGCACAGAAAACAACTCACGTCGGCAGCGCCCACCAGGCACAGCACTCTAAGAACCCGGCTCAACCCAAGCTGTCATCAGCTGCTTCTGCCTGCCTGCAAAGTGGTGTAGAAAAGACAGCGCCTCCCTCTACAGCAGAAGCTCCTAAAGTTAGGCCATAAAATCAGAAATAAGGACTCCTACACTCTGGGAGGCTGAGGCAGGAGGACCACAAGCCGGAGCCCAGCCTGGGCAACTTCAGAACTTAGCAATACTTTGTTTCAAAATTTAAAAACTGTAGAAGAGGGAGATGTAGCTCAGTGCAAAGGCCTTGAGTTCAAAACCCAGTCCCAACAAATCGTAACAATAATAATAATAAAATGTTTAATGGTCTGGAGATTTAAACTCAGTGGCAGTGCCTGCCTGGCCAGCACAAGGGCATGAGTTCAATTCCTGGTACCAGAAAGAAAGACAGACAGAAGAGAAGAGAAGAGAAGCGAAACTTAAATTCCAGGAGGAGATAGGAAAGAGCCTCTCAAAATGCTACAAGGGCAAATGGAAAAAATAAGTCTGAGGATACATAACTAAGTTCAAGCAAAATCTATTTGAAATTACATTTTAATGTTGACAGCCTGATTTAAGTAGTATCAGGGGCCCGTGGAGATAGCTCAGCGGTCTAAGTGCCCACCTAGGCAAGCTCAGGGACCAGGGTTTGAACCTGGCACCACATGCCATGCCGGCTATCGAGACCCAGTGTGGTGGTCCATACCTGTAATCCCAGCACTGGGGAGGCTGAGACAGGAGGATCACTATGAGTCTGAGCTGCCTAGTGAGACCCTGTACCAAATACATAAAAAACAAGAGTAAAAAAATATTTAAATAAAGTAGTATCAGCAAACCATACAGCACGCACGTATCTGGACTCTGCTCTAAAGACCACAAGAGGGGTTGTGCATGGAGCCCCACAGAAGCCAGGATGCAGGTTGTTTACACTTTGAAACTTTTGGCTGTAAAAGTGAAAATTTCCCACGGCCACAGGCACATTCTTCCGAAGCAACAGCCAGCGCCACACACAGTGCCACCCTCAGCCAGGGCTGTCACAGACACTCCAGCCTCCACCAGGGCCTCTTCCCCAAATCGGGCTGAACGTGCCTCAGACACAGGGCCGAGACCACTGCGGACCTCAGTGGTCCTGAGTTCTAGGAAGAGCTTTTCCAACTGTGCCCCAGGCAAAAACACTTGGCCTTCAGGAAAAGGCAGATCCACACAGAGCTAGACCACCACAGAACCACAGAGCCACAGGGGCAGGGCCGCCCGGGCCCCTAGTGCAATGCCTTGGACAGCCACGCAGTGCCAGCCCAGCACGCATGCAGGCGCACGCATGCACACACACACACACACACACACACACACACACACCACGAGGCCTAACTGCATATACATTCCATGTGGCTGTATGCTGCTCTGTCTGGACGAAGGGTAAGAAAATCTGCAAGCTGCAGGCACATGGGCCACAGGCTCGGGCTCAGGAGCAGCCATGTCACCCACACCGGCAGAGGTGTGGCTCCTGGCCCAGAGGGCCAGTGTGTCGGATGCAGGGCAGGAGGCTGGAAAAGCCATGCAGGAGCCCTTCGGGGACGGACTCTCTCCTCCGAGCCTGGAGCTGCCTGTCCAGGGACTCCACATGCGACCCAGGCCATGGGATGGCACCCAGGTGGGCTTCAGTGTGCAGAGGTAAGAGCAGAGGCTGGGCTGGAGGGACCTTCGTGCCGGGGTGCAGCGGAGGCCAGAAGCCAGGGGGCCCCATGGGGCAGGACCCAGGGACTGGCAGAGAGTGAAGCCCAGCATAAGGAAAGCGCTGGGCTCGACCAGGTGGTGGAGCCATGACAGAGCATGGCACGGGCAGGAGAGCGCGCCAGGCGCCCTGTGCTGTGCTGAGAGCCCAGGAAGGAGCAGGTGGGAGCACGTGGGCTTGGAGCCGGGAGAAGCCAGCTCCCAAGGGAACCGCTCCAGGGCAGGACCTATGCCCCATCCTGCCCTACAATGACAGCCATAGGTGTGGCACAGGAACCCCCTACTTGGGGATCCTGAGCACCCAGGACCCAAGGCCGTCCTGGGAGGGTGGGTGTGGCCACAAGATGGGGCAGTCCGGACCTGGGCGGCTTGCCTCAGATGGAAGCCAAGAGGGTAAAGTGAGCCCCAGGGCAGGCCTGCTCCCCAGAAAAGACTTTGTCTCTCTCTCCGCTGGCTAAACACAGGCCACTCTGGGGCCCTGGGACCAGTAACCACTGGGCTTCAGGATCTCTCTTGAGAGCTGTGTGGGGCAGAATCCACAGGCCCCAGCTCAAGGCCTAGGAGCTCAGAGCTCCCAAGGGGCCTGGAGAAGGGTACCCCAAGGACAACAGTAAAATCCACTCACCCATCCTGCACCCTCTCTACCACCCTGCAGACCTGAACTCAGCCGAGGGGGGCATCTCAGGCAGGGTGCAGCAGGGTGCAGCGCCAGCCCAGAGCTCTCCAGGGTGCAGTAAGCTCTGGGACAACAATGCCACTGCACCTCAGGAGGAGAGGGAGGGCGTGGGAGGCCAGGCTAGAGGGCGGAAGTCAGCTCAGAGCAGGAAGCCGCCCCAGGCAGCTGCAGGGAAGATGGGAAAGTTGCAAACCAAGTAGGGCAAAAAGGAAAGAAGGGCTTGAGCCTGGAAGGTCGGGGTGTGCAGAGCCAGCTCCTGGCCTTTTTTAAAAGGTTCGTGCACTCCCAACGAATCTGCACTGTCTGCCCTGCAGGGAGACAAGCTTCAAAAGAAGTGCTTTTTAGTCCTAAGAAAAAGACAAAAGATTCCACTACGGATCTAGGTGAGGAAGAACCACTCTCGAGAAGTCTGCACACGTTCTCACATTTTGTACTACAAAGTTAGAATGACAGCGGTGAAGGAGGTCACAATCCCAACACCAAAAACGGAGACACACGATCCACTACAGCAAGTCATGTAGTGCGGCACAGCTCACCACCCACAGCTACTTCCTTGGACATCTGGAAGCACCTTAGAAGGCTAAAAATACATTTTCTAAAACACTAGCTTTCTCAGCCCATTAAAAGATTTCCAAATGGAAAATAAGGAACAGCACATCAGATCGCTGGGCCTCAAAGTCCACGTCAGGGTGCTACCCCCAAACCTCCTACGACATCACACAAGCCGAGGCCTGCACCCCAGGGGACCGTTCACATGTCAGAGCTCCTGGAGGGCAGACCCGCACACTCTGAAAAAAGTCCGGGCTTCTCCAGGCTTCCCCTTCTACACAAGCCACTCACCCGCTCATCTGCTCAAGCACAATCTCACACAAAGACATCTTCCAGAGTTTCAGGCCTCCTTCGTTAACGAAAAGTGCTCCTCGTCACATATGTGCATCGCAGCTCTCAGGAAGATGAAGCCAGATGCCAACACGGGCCTCTGCACAGATCCCTGCCTGAGATAGCGCGGCTAGGCACGCCTCCAGACGTGGTCAGACCCTAACGGAACTTTCGATTGCACTCTCCAACGTTAAAGCCACATCTAGACATTCAGCTTTTAAAAATTCTGATTCTTGGAAGCCTCTCCGGGCCCACACGCCCGGCTCTGGAAGGCCCTCTGTCAGCCAAGAACACTCCTCCTCCTCACTCATCAGTGCTGGAGTCCACGACACTGAACAAAGGCACAACGCCAGGTGCTGCCTCAGTGCTGGCTTCTCGGTTCCATTTTGGCCTACGTTTGTCGGTAGTGTTGGGGACAGAAGCCAGGGCGCCTTGCACACTGGGCAGACTCCACGCCACGCTGCACTCCCGACCCTCGCCGTGTTTCAACTCACTTTAATCCACAAAACGACCCACTTTCCACTGAAGCCACTGGGGCACCAAGAGGGAGGGCATCGAGCCCAGTCACACTGGGAATGGTAAAGCTGGGTCCGAACCCAGGAGCTCAGGTTCCAGGTTCTGGATCCAGAACCAGGGAAAAACCTAGCAAGTGAGTCTCACAGTCCCCAGGGCAGGGGCCGAAGCTCGGCTGTCAGCACCTGCCAAGCACCGCGAACAGACCGAGACACGCTAAAGCCTCGCAGGAGGGAGGAAGGAGGCCAAGGCAGCCCTGAGAAGCGGAAGCCCTGCTGCCTCTCTGCTTTCTCCCATGCTGGGCCTACTGACAGTGCTCCGAGCGCCCGCTCCGTCCCTGCAGTCCCCTCGCAGCCCGGCAGGCTGGGCCTGGACAGCAGCCCTGGACGCAGCTGGTGTCCCTCCAGGGCCTGCGGGCAGCCGCAGGGGGCTCACCCCCACTATGCCTTATCTCACACGGCCCAGCCGCGCCAGCTCTGAGTCACTCGCAGCCTGCTCCCCATACACCAGCTGTATCTCACACTTTCCTAGAAATGTTACTATATTTTTCTTCCTTTTGCTTCCTGGGAACTAAACCCTGGGGCTTCACCAGTGCAGGCAAAGTCACAGTTACTCAGGCAAAGGCTGAAGGAGGTAAAATAAGAAGGGCCTCAGCTGCTCCTCGCTCTAAATAGCACATGGTGGCCAGGGCCTGTCATCTGGAGTAGCCTGGGGCGCTGGGCTGAGGCCGCCCTCGCCCTCGGCACTCCTGAGCAGGAGGAGGACTGCAGCTCACGAGTCCCAAAGGTCACGGGAGGTCTCACACGTGACCAGAGGCTGGGCACCCAGCCCCACCCACCACTGCAGGATGAGGAACTGGGACGGGCCAAGGACTCTGGACCAAGGGGGACTGGGGGTGTCCAGGCTGGAGCCCAGTGGTGACAGCTGCAGGGAGCTGCCCTTGGGGAGGGCCCGGGTACCCCGAGACCCTTCTGCTTGACCTGAACCAAGCCACACCAGGGAGTGACAACATACTTCCTGAGTCGCCAAATGGTCCCAGCAAACTACAGCAGAAAGAGAAAGTCGTGGGAACCCCCAGTTCACAGCTGGTCAGACGGCACACTCAGGGTGGTCCTGGGGGACAGTCTCGCAGGACTGGGCTCCAGCCCTTGGGAGGGTCACACAGGATGGAATTCCAGGACACTTACCTGGGGCGCACGCTCAGGGACTATCCAGCGTGGGCCGCGGAGCCTGGGGGGTGCCCTGGTGGGAGATACACACGGGACCTGGAGGCCTGAGGGGACAAGAGGAGGAGACAAAGAAATTAATAATTTTTAACATGAAATGTGCATTGGTGTGACATTTGTCTGATGGTCTAATGAGGATGGTTTAACATCAGACTCCTCTTTCCCTTTCTGAATGTGGTTAGCGGAAAATCGGGAGTCATGCGCCCTATTGTTCACCTTGGAGCCTGCCGTCTATTGCTGCTGGATAGCGCTCTGGGATATTTTCACTGCAGAAAACGTAGGCATCAAACCACTTCCTTATCTCAAAATTTCACACACACAGAGCAAGCGTATCGAGGGATATGAGTCATGGGAGGGGAAGGACTTTGTATTTACTAAGCACTTGCTCCGAGCCAAGAACCAGCCAGTGCCTTGCACAATGCCACACTTGCGCTCACACCCATCGGGTGAGGGCGTCCTCCTGTCCCCTGCAGGGGCACAGGGACCCAGAGGGACGCAGCATAGCTGGTGGCCACGCATGCCACTCCTGCCTGCACTCCAGGGTCAGTTCCTGAAGGAGAAACAGCATCCGGGCTGCGTGGCCACCACCACTCTACCCTGCCACTGTGCCACAGAGGAGCCACAGCTCACACGTACAAGAGCAACCCAGTGTCTTCTCATAAAACAGTTCACGGGAACAGGCCACGAGCCGCATCTGAGCCACGCCTGGGCTGGCCACCAAGCTCCCCATCACAGCGGCACACCAACTTCCTCCATGACGATCCCTTCCTGTGCACAAAGGGCGACGGCTAGGAGGCAGTCTTCCCAAAGCCTGACACGGAGGGTAAGGAACGCAGGCGCTTGACGTGAACTCACCGCTGGGCTCCTGAGCTCTCCCTGGACATCGGGTCAAACAGGCCATGCAGGGCTTGTCACCAGGGAGTTAGGGGAGTGGCACACTGCAGCTGGTTCCACGGCGTATGACAACAATAAAGCAGTGAGGGACCGGAGCAGACCTCCACCAACACCCACGTGCACAACAGATGCCCCAGGAGATGTCACACTCCAGTCCCCAGGGTCCTCACTGGGCCCCATCTCAGCCTCCTCCCCACCCAGCACATATATCAGAGACACCAGGTGAAAAGCCTCCGTCCAGGACCACACCACCAGGACACCGAACACACAGCTTCACAAATCCAGTGTCCCGGGCTATGGAACGGCAGGAAGCCAGCAAAACCCCTGCAAGCAGAGTAGAGGAGCAAGTAGAGCAAAGGAGACTGACGCGGGCACCTGGGCCCTGCTTGCTGAGCTTGTGGTGGGGGCACAGAGCGGGACCCAGGGTGCCAGGGTCAGGCGGAGGGGCCCAGGGTGCCAGGGTCAGGCGGAGGGGCCCAGGGTGCCAGGGTCAGGCGGAGGGGACCAGGTTGCCGGGGTCAGGGGGAGGTGCCCAGGGTGCCGGGGTCAGGCGGAGGGGCCCAGGGTGCCGGGGTCAGGCGGAGGGGAGGAAAGGCTCAAGCTCTTCTCAGCCGGCAGGGGCCCAGGCACCCTACTCAGATGCTCTCAAGGTAGGGAGGCCACCCGCACCCCGTGAGCCCCTGCTCTGCTACGCAAGCCACTGAAGGAGACCTCGACTTCAACCTGGCCAACATGGAAGTTGAGAAAACAGACAAGACTCTTCTTTATAAAAACATCAGAAATTTTGGGCCAATGTGGAAATTACAGAGCGCACTATAAGACAGAGACATGGACTAAGGAAACGGCACCCCGAGAAGCCTCCCACAGTCTGCCTTAGGTCATGTGCAACAGGAAAGGGGCAGTGGACTGGCGCCCGGGGGCGGAGTCCAGTGGGGTCTCCCTCTGCACCTGCAGTTTGGGGAGGGTGGAGCAGAGCCCCCCATGGTGTCATGGCTGGGGTGACAGGACAGGCTGCCCACTTGGCTGTGACCCTCTCCGTACTCCAAGATGTCCCCCAGGCCCCCAGGTCCTTCGCTCACTCAGCAGACACTCACTTTCCTCCTCTCCGAAGCACAGGGATCAGGGATGCAGGCGTCCATCTGCCTCTAAAATCATGTCACAAACTTGTAGGTCAGATCAAACTTGTGTTATTTTCTAATTAAGCTGATGAGAAACACTAAGCATTAATTATAGTCTATCACTAATTAATTATACTATTTCACAAAAACCATTTTACACTAATCGGCACCATCAAAAACTAAGGCAAACGCAGACTGGTTCACTGTGAATTCGATGAGGAGTTGGTAATTATGACTCCACCTGCTTTGAAAGCTGGTATTAATGTATTTTCAGACGCTGGTCAGAGCTCATTCCTACGACCTGCCCTGCCCTGGAAAGCGGTTCACCGAGCAGAAGGCAACCCTCCGAAATGCTTCATTTTAAAAAAAGGATACAGACCCAGCCCTCAACTTAATCCCCAGCAAAGTAATAACTGAGTAACAAAATCCCCCACAAGGGTAAGAGAGTCTCAAAGCAAACACCCAAATGAGGCCCTCAGGATCCAAAACAAGCTTGGTGTCTGAGCAGGACAGCTTGCAGCAGCACTCCTTCCCAGCCCAGGAGGAGAAGGGGCAATCTGATTACACAAATCTGCCCTGGATTGAGAGGTGGCGCACAAGTGCATTTTTGGTGCACAAGTGCATTTACCCCACTGCAACAAAAGTCACAACTCACGCACTGCTTGAGGCCGCTGCTCTCCTGAAAGCCGTTTTTTACAAGCTGTCTCACTAATATGTAAGAGTTTCAAGGTTTCAAGCAAGTAGGCAGGGTGTGAATCCGCTTCATGCTATCTGAAAAGCACAGATCGGCCAGCCCCAACTTTGGGGGCCATCGATCCCAGAAGTACAGCAGGAGCAGGGTCAGTGAGGTGCCACTGGGCTGCAGCAGGGGCCCAGCTCTCACCAGGCCCTGGGATGTCCCTGCCCGTGGAACAAGCCCTGTGTCCGGGGCCTGCCGCTGCCGTCTCCTGAGAATTAGCCTCTGCCCTGGCCTGAGGGTGGGGTAGGGCCTTCCCACAGCTGGCCAGGGGAAAGCAAGCAGCATCTTACACACTTCACCAAGACTGGACTTGGTCGGGGACTTGTGCAGCCCCCACCTGACTTACAGCATCCTGCAGGCAGCTCTCTGGGTACCCGCATCCCTGGCACAGAGCTGGACTGGGAAATATTCCTTGGAGGACTCCGACCCGGCATACACACAGGGCCCGGAGCAGCTCCCGCCATCCTCCTCCAGCCCTCACTGCACAGACAGACAAAAGCCACAGCAAGTCACACTTGCCACTTGAGTTCCTCTGCCCTGTGCTGCTTTGAAGGCAGAATACCACCAAAACCCAAAAATCAGGAGACCTGTCTTAATAAGCAAGAAACTGCCCCTTCGCAACCCTGAGGGAGGCCAGGGCCTGCGACCAGCAGTTGCAGAGAACTCTGGTGACAAGCCCTCACTTCACAAAGGACAGGAGGGGGCCTGGGAGGGTGGAAAGGGACTTGCAACATCCCCGGGACCTGTACCGGAGGAAGAGGAGGCTCAGATCTCTGCTCCTCTCATGAATCAGGCTCTTGAAGTTCACGTTCAGACTGGCTATTAATCACGATCAGAACGATACAGTTGCAACCCTGCTGCCTCCCCGCGGATGTTTCTCTACAGGGGAGGGGCCTGAAACAGTCATCAAATAGGGGGTGGAGCCCCCACTCCACTCACAGCCAGCCCAGAGGTGCTGCTAAGGGCTCCCAGAAGGTGCTCTGCAGGGACCCGGTGGCCAGCATGGTCCTGGTGGGCTTTGCTCCTCTACAAAACAGGGCATTCAGGGCCCGGCCTCCCCCGCTCGCCTGCCGGAGGAATCCAGTGTTACAGAGCGCACAAGTAACAAAGAGACACATCCTGCGTCGTCACTTGGGCTCTCCAATCTGTCCAGAGCATTACTGTTAACTTTCAGTTTTTCGCAGTGCACATGAGATGGGGTGACTGAAGAAAATAAAGGACGGCTTGTGCCGTCCTGCCATCCACCGGGGACACTCAAAGCTCAGAGCGCTGTCTGTCCTAGTAACAGAACCGGAAGGCAGGCGATAAGAACCAGCAAAGTCAAGAGGAAGGGCAACACAACAGGAAATAATTTACACGACACAGATGACAATAAAGGCAAGGAGGCTGGGGGGGGAGGCGGGGGGGCGGGTCTCTTCATTCCCAGCTCTTCTTACCTGCTCAAGCAAGAAACTATTTACAAAGGAGGAAAAAAAAAGTCCAGACAGCAGCAGCCTGCTCCAGGCCGGCTAGTGTGCAGTTCTGTAGCTGTGAGGAGTCAGGGACTCACAGCCAAACGCGAATCTTCCTCTCCCTCCTCTCCCTTCCCAAGGTCTAATTTGTGGTATTTTTGTTCTGTCTGCCCGGAGAGTCTCAGAACTATACAAAGAAGAAAACAAGGCTTTCAAAAGCTAGCACAGGTGAGCAGCTCAGAAATCATCAGGCTAAGTGCAGAAGTTTTAGAATAAAACTGTAAATTTTAGAAATAATAAAACCATCTTAGGCTGGGGAGATAGCTCAGTAGAGTAAGTGTTTGCCTAGCAAGCACACGGTCCTGAGTTCAATCCCCAGTACCACAAAAAACAAAATAAAAATCTTTTTCAAGAAACAATCACTAATGTAAGTCCCTTCATAACACACAAAACAGACGTCTTTTATTATGAGCTTTTACAACTCCGTTACTTTAAAAGCAAGGGGCATGGGCCAGGGAGATGGCTCAGTGGAATAAGCGCTTCCCTGGCAAGCACAAGGGCCTGAGTTCAATCCCTGGTTCCGCCAAAAAACAAAAACAAATAAGGACAGAGTTTAAAAAATAAATAAATAAATAAAAGGCAAGGGGCAAAGGCCCCTCGGTTGCGCCTGCGTGTGCTGCTCGACCCGCGGGTTTTAGTCACACATCTGCCAGGAAGCAAGATGTTTACCACAAAAACCCGCTTTCCCTAAGTATGTGGTACAGCTATGATGAATTATAAAGTTAAAAAAAAAAGTGCTGTATTTTTTGAAAAAGGAAAAAAAAAGCCTAAAATAAAATCTTATAACGCAATACTCAGAGGCTAACAACAGTAATGCCCTGCCTACCGTAACCTTGCGAGTGCAGCCCAATGCTACTCCGCACACACATCACTGGCAAACAAGGCTCTTACAAAAAAGAAACAGGTAACAGCACAAAACTTTCCTTTTAACGAACTGAGGAGTGGTATGAATGAAACCAATTAGCACGTGTATTGAAATACTTCGAAACAACAGAATACAGAAATTCCACAAATAAGCCACACACCACCACTAGAGATGAGGAAGACCCAGCTCCTCGCTCGGGCCGGCGGCGGCGCTGGGCAAGGCTCCCCACGCCTGCCCCGGCGGCGGCACTGCGCTGGGGTGTGCGGCCCTCCACCGTGCTGACTGAAAGGAGGGAAGGGAGCGGATCTCCCAGGCCAACTCTGAAGAACAACGTGTCGGACTTACACAGATGAACAAAGCAGACCAGCATTGGTTAGCTCAAGGTTGCTTAAATATTAACATTTCAGCTCGTTAATTCTTGCTTGGGGGCCTGTCTTATGCACCATAAGATATGTAGTGGCGCTTCCTGCCTACACCCACTGATCGCCAGGGTCACGGCCAGGCAGGACAATTCACAATGCCTCTGGACACTGCCACGTGTCCCCGTGGGCAGAACCACCCTACAGGGATATCGACTACTTACGGACACGGGTGAAAGACGTGCAAGCCTCAAGCAAGGCTTTAAAAATATGAGCTGATATTAATACTGATAAATGCACTGGTAGGTAGGTCTGCAATCACGAGCCCCTGCCCCTTCCCAACCCAAATCTAACACCTAATCAGCTCCAACAATGAAGGCGAAGTTGCACACATAAAACTGTCTTCTCCCTAGACTCAAAAGCTGCCCTGCTGCACATGGCCCCCCAGCAGTCTCCTGCAGAAGGCAGACTCAGGGAGACTCGGTGCTCGGCCGGAATGCCTGAGACGTGAGCAGCACAATCAGGGCTAGGAAGTACCGCTGACACGCCTCAGTCCACCCCTGAGCTCTAGCTCCACCCACGAAAGCTTCAGAGCAGGAATTACAGCTACCGGGTGTCACGCTCTCTCCTTCATTTTCCAGAACAGGTGTCACCCTGTCTTCTGGCCACACGGGCCAGGACTGACGAGCCTTGCCCAACACGCCTTGTGAGTGAAGGGTTGAAGGGAAAAGGAGCAAGAACCTTCTGAACCCAAGCCTGGCAGCCCTCGAAGATGGCGGGGAAACACAAGGCACAGGCTCTGAGTGCAGGTGACCAGACCCCGACAGGCCGACTTCAAGGCCCTGGCTGGGGACAGCGACACAGCACAAATGTGGGAAATGAAGGACAAACACTAGCCACGCGCCAAGACCGAATGGGGAGGCAACGGAATGAACGGCAGGAAAACCCTGCTGCTTCCGCTTTGTTTTGTGCGAACAGGATTGTTTAGCTGTAGCTTTATCCACGTGTTGACGTCGCCTTCGCAAGCCACACCTTCTTAGTTCAGGCTACATTCGTGACCCTCTCTTTTCTGCCTGCAATCCGGCCCTTAGCCACTTTGCCAGTGAACAGCACCTAGAGACTAACTCCGTTTTAGTTTGTCTGAAATTTAGGATTATCTGAAAAATCTGATTTTCTTTCTTTTGCCAGATTCTGCTAGGTTTGCTGCTAAAAACAAGTCATCTGATGAAAACTCACCATTACTACATTTCTGGAAACTGTCCCTAAGCTAACTCCCTGAATCCTTAGTACTTCTTGCTGTCTAGCAGCAGCAGCAGCACGGCAGGCGCGCCCACGCACTCCGGTGAGGCCCCCAAGGTGGCGTCCAGCACTCAGAGCAGCGATGGCCAACTCTCAGCACCACATCAGAAAGCGGAGATGCCAGCTTTTACAGCGACTGCCCACAGTGAACACAGACCGGACAGCAGAGCCAGGTTCCGTGCCACGATTAGAACACTTCACTCACGCGCTGCCTTGAGGACCCAGCCAAAATCCATGTGCCACGAAACTGAGGTGGGCGCCGACGGCCGGGCCGCCTCTGCTCTGGCCCTGCCTGGGCACTTCCCGGGCCCCTGCTGCCCTCTAACTCACTCCTCCCTGGTGTCCGACCTCAGTGTCAGCAGGAGCCTCTACATCTGGGGGACTAAACAAGTCTGCTCTGCTCTGCTGCTGCTCCTGGAATGGGCTGTGGAAGAAGCAGTCCACCAAGTGGGGCAGCTGCGAGTCTCGGTCGGTGGGCGGGGAGACCCCGACTGAGACCAGAGGTGCAAGATCAGCCCCCAAGAGCCACCAGCGCTGTCTGTGGCTCTGTCCTATTGGCTCTGTGCCAGCCCCAGGGGGCCCACAGACCCAGCTGGGGGGGGGGGATACGAGGCCTGGCAAGATGCCCCAGGAAAGCCAGCCCCCATGGGGACTCTGTGCTGCCACGTCCAAGATTCTGACTGACATCAGACCCAGCCTCTCACAACCTGAGAAGAGGACGGCAAGGCCACCAAGAAACAAGTTCTTCAGAGGTCACTGCAGAAGAGCAGTCTAGTAGCCGCGGCGGCAGTGCCCACAGTGAGCACTACCCACACCCCTTCCCATCAGAAGGGAGCAGCGTGAACTGCGCAGGCCCTCAGAGCCGCTGTCCCAGACCAGGTCACTCGGTCCTGGGCGATGCAGCCGGCACACAGGAAGAGCCATGTCCCACAGACCACGTGGTGGTCAGTGCCGTGTGCAGGCCGTGCATGTGCTGGCATACAGCTCTCATCCCGAAGTGTGACATCTTTGTGAGTACCGAAACAACAATGCCACAGGTGGAAAATTCCACTGCTGACCTCTGCTGAGGGGTCACTGTCACTACTGATGAGGCTGCAAGGAAGCGGTGCATAGCATGACCTCGGGCGCTGGGTGAGCTGCATATGAAACACAAAGGAGTCCTAGGTTGGATCTGAGAACCATCCATGCTATCTGTGCAAATGTCCAACACTACAAAGAGCCCAAAATCTGCAGCACTTCCGATCGGGATGCCCAGCCTGTGTGACAACACGAAAGCTGTCTGGCTCTATACAGGGCCTGGTGTGGGGGGTGCACATCCCAGCACGGACACCTTGGTCTGGAGCACTGGTTAGCCATCAGATGCCCAGAGCACCCCAGACCCCAGCATCATTCACGGGGTGTGGGACCACCCACCAGGTGATGTAGCATGAATGCCAGAGCCAGGGTGGGCGGTGTGACACCCACCCAGCTGCAGGACCCGGTGGGGGGGGTCAGCCCAAGGTACCCAGGCACACCCCATGGTGACATCACAGTGTATCGCTCATGTCCAGGGCCTCCTGCGCTGCAGGCCTGACACAGGGCCCCAGAACACACCCAGGCCTGCCTCCACTGCCAACCGGTGAGCTCCACCTGCGCATCTCCAGGCTTTCCCACAGAAGCGTGTGGTTCGGTCCCACACGCAGCTGGCTGAGGGTGCTGGGCCAGCATGGAGGTCAGAGTGTGAAGTCCACAGCTGCGACTTGCTGGCCGGGGGCCCAAGGCCAGGTGGCCTCCGGTTTCTCCTTCCCTAGATGAACCTCAAATGCACCATGAAGGGCAGGCCGAGGTCTCGGAGTTATCTGTGTGGCGCTCAGAGGGCGGTAATTACAGCATCTGATTGCAGGGTTGTATCTGCGAGAGGAGCGACGCGAGCTCCTGTCCTCCGCACCGAGGAAGCGCCAACCATGTCAGACCCCGATAACTACACAGCCCCAAGAGTGCTGTTTCATGGCCACCCTGGCCTCCCAGGCTCAGAACACACTTGAGAGTATCTGTGAAGTGTTCACTTCTTACCACGTCCGAGGTCAGGGCTCTGGGAGTGCCGGAGTGCAGACCTCACGCCGATTTGAAGCTGTGAAAGCCAGGCCTCCCCCAGACAGCCAAGGCGAGCAGTCACTCCACCGTTACACGGCACTCTTGCCTGCCTGGCGTCCCAGCTCTGGGGAACACAGATCACAAGAACCTTGAGGACTGAGAGGGTCCCCAGCCCGGGGCCACCAACCTCTCAAAATGCAGCAGGGGAAACAGCAGTGCGCAGAGCACATACGGCCTCAAAAGCTTCCCAGGAAAGGACATGTGAGCCCTTGTGTCAATCTGCACACTATTCACACACAGAAGTAGCAGTATTTTGTATGTAAGGGGGAAAAGGAGATATATGATCACAGTGTCACTCGTCTCTCTATCTTCAACGTAGGCTACATTTCAAACAACACCAAGGCTGGCATTGGTGACTAGCGTGCATTTCTACAGGAGGTCACTGCTCCTGACAACTGGTCACTTCAATGGCTTTTGCAGGGAGAATGTGTTAAAGCCACACGCATACAAACACACACCCAAGTCTCTCCTCCCTTGAGACTCAGGGGGGCTCACATGGAGAACAGTTTGGCAGCTAGGCCACCATGATGAGGGCCAGCCCTAGCCAGCCCTTCAGGATGAAGTCTGGGACCAAAACGGGCCACAGCCCTGCCGCTTTCTACCACTTCCAGCAAAAGGCGGCTCAGGGTGGCGACGCTGGGCTCCCAAACTCCCTCCAAGGGGTGGGTGGTCCTGGGCTGGGACTGCTCCACTGAGCATGCTAGGACCTTCTTGAGGCTCAGGCTTCTTCCAGAAGGTGGACACCCAGAAGACAACAATGGCGCACAACAGTGTAGTACTAGGGTTGTGCACCATTGGGAAAGGTGTGATGTACCACCCAGTTTTAAAAACAACGTAAAATGTGATGTTTCCTGCACCCAGTCATTCTGAGTCCTAAAATCAGATCTGGTGGAAAAAAAATGAACATTTTAGGGACCGGGGAGATGGCTCAATAGAATAAGCGCTTGCCTGGCAAGCACAAGGGCCTGCGTTCAATCTCTGGTTCCAGCAAAAAATAAAAAAAATTTTAAAAATGAACATTTTTCCCAGTGACTGCCTGGCAACCACAAATCGAAGTCATGAGTTCGATTTCCTGTATCAAAACAAACAAAAAGTGAACATTTCACAAATACCCCCAAGTGCATTCTGAGCCAGGGATCAGTGCTCAGTGAGACTGTCACAGAGAAAATAAACACTACAGAGCAGCCGCTTGCAGGTGCACACCCCTACCCGGAGGGCAGCCGGAGTGAAGCCGCCTTCTCCACTCCTAAACCACTCCACTCACGGCCGAACATCCTGGGGAGCCTGCACCCCGGCACACAGCTTCACGATGAGCCCCGAGTTTGCCAACTGGCCCACCAGAACTCTGGGGACCTCTGACAACGCTGCCACCCGGGCAGGTGGCTTTGTGCTGAGCGAGGGAGCAGTCCTGAAGTCACCAGCTTCGCTGAGAACACACTCACACACTGTCAGTGTGGAGCCGGAGTCCCCAGGTGACAATGCCTGGGCCTCTTGGTGGCCTGCAGGACTGGGCCAGGGCCTGAGAAGACCCCCATCCACAGACGCTGAAGTCATGCCGTACATGGCACGGAGCAGTTGGCATCGCCCGCGCCGCCCTCGCGCACACTCTAGATCATGTCTAGAATGCTCACACCACCCAACACCAGCCACGAGGGGCGGCGCACACCTGTAACCCCAGCACGCAAGAGGTCGAGGCTGGAGGATCGGCACAAGCTCGAGGCCAGCCTGGGCTACGCTGAATGCAAGGCGAGCCTGAACACCACAGCAAGACCCCGCCGGAGAAAAGTAAACAACAAAGCAGCGTCAAGAAGGTGCGTATCAGTGCACTGCTTAGTGGTAAAACAACCAGAAACAGGCTGCACACATGCACTTTAGACCCCAAAACGTGCAAACAGTTTTGATGTGCAGAGGGGGAATCCCGGCTGCAGAGCCCATGGAGCCCTGGAGTGCCCCAGAGACAGGACAAGGAGTGGGGCACAGGCTGGGGAGGCAGGAGGGGCACCTGTGTGCAGAGCAGGGTCAGCAAGAGCCACGCAGGAAGCCCACGGAGCCCCTTACCAGACACCAGACCCCACCACTTGCACCTGGAGCTCCAGAACCACACAGAGGCACTGCCACCTGGGCCTAGTCCAAGGGCCTCACAAGGGTCGCTGCAGCCGTCACCAGGCAAGAGCTGCTCTCTGCAGCCTGGGGCTAGCTCCTCCACGCACAGCTGTGAGGCCCGCTCAGTGCCCCAAGCCCACCCTGTCTGCACCCCAAAGCTGGCTGTCCCCAGTCAACCCACGGCCAGACGGTCCGCCGCCACCAATGGCCTAGCAGAAGAGGGCCCCTGGGAGGACCTGCACTGAGTTCTGTGTCCTGGGGCTCCACCCTCCTCTGCATCTAGGGTCGAAGCCTGTTCTCCATGCTGTCAGAGCATCAGATCGATGCCACACGCAAGAGGCCTTTATAAATCTAGAGCCACCACACCCGCATCAGCACCTGTGCCTCCCAACTCATCACAGCCTAGAAGCCTTCCTGAACAATGTCTGGCAAAAGCATCTGATCTGCCAGTCCTGGGATGTTCTATTTATTCATTTATTTCTGAGGCAGATCTCATTAAGTAGTCCAGGCTGACTCAAACCCATGAACCCCTTGCCTTAGCCCCCAAACGCTTCGTTACAGACGTGCACCCACTTCAACGCTGTCTGAGAAGGAACTTCCGTACAGATGTGGAATATTCTTTATTCAAAAAGCTTGAAGTGTTTCACATTTGGGATTTTTCAGATTCTGGAACACGTGCCTTCACAATGAGACCCATCTCTATCAGAGGACTGGAAACTCTGGCCAGCTCAGGTGACCCAGCCTCACCTGCCATACCTTAATTATTCAGCACCGCCCACTTCTTTCTGCTGTTTGTGAAGCAGGTAAGCCCGAGCCTCAGGAATTCATTGTGCCGCACACACCTTCACACACAGCCCGCAGGTGACGCAGTATTTTTAGCACACCTGCACGGTGACTGCAGCTACCACGTGAGGCAGGTGTGGAATTTTCCACTTGTGGCCTTCCGCTGTTGCTCAGAAAGGTTCAAATTTGGAAGCATTTCAGATTTTCAGATTCAGGCTCCTCAGACTGTTAAATTCTGGGCCAACTTAAAGTTGCTTTGCTGAAAAGCATTACAATAAAAGAATTAAAACTTTTAAAAAATAAAACACATGAGTAGGTCAGGTGATGCTCATCTGCCCGCCTACTCGCAGGACATCCCAGACCAGTGGGCCTGCCCCAGGGCACACAGGGTCACCCTCAGCTACTGCAGAGCCTGTGCTCCCCGACAGCCCATGGGGCAATGGGATGAGGCAGGTGGATGCCTCCAGTTTGCTGCAACCCAAAGGCAGGCACAGAAATGATGACATTCAATTACCTTCAGGCTTGCTGTACAAAGTGTCTATACAGCAGACGTGAATTCTGTGACTCCTTTTGTTTCTAAGTTTAGCTTCAAGACTATTAATGTGCTGGGTGTGGTGGTGCACGCCTATAATCCCAGCACTCCAGAGGTGAGGTAGGAGGATTGCTGCAAATTCGAGGTTTGCCTGGGCTACCAAGTGAATTCAAGTTCAGTCTGAACATAGTGAAATCCTGTCTCAAAAAGACCAAAAAAAAAAAAAAAAAAAA
>NDGN011343242.1:0-16418 GCA_002564285.1 Tympanoctomys barrerae | reverse complement strand
ATTGGGTTAGAGAGAGGCTTTCTTTTGTGCATGTGGCAAGAAAATGATTCAGAATGCAGTTGTCCTAGTAGGTTCTCCTTTCTCATTTGGTTTTATTTCTACTGGGACAAATTTGGAGTCTCTAAAGCTTACATCCCTTGGGTGGAGTTGGTATGTGTGTATAATACATCTTAACTCCTGTCCACTCACCCTGTTTCCCAGTCCTTCTTCTGTCTCTTAATTCTCTTTTCATTTGAGAAAGGCCTATCACCCTACTCCTATTACATACTTTTATTTTGCTCTCTATTTAAAGTGTGGGTTCTCATATAGAGAAACCATGGAGCATTTGAGTGTGTGTGTGTGTGTGTGTGTGTGTGTGCACGTGTGAGTGTGTTTCACTTCACTCAAACTTATGATTGCAAGCTTGATCCATTTCCTTATGAATGACTCAAGTTTCTCTTTGTGGCAGAGCAGATCTCCACTGTGCACACCTATCATACTTCCTGTGTCCATTCATCTGTTGGCGAGCATACAGGCTGCTTCCTGTGTTCTGTTTCCTCTGCTCCTTATGCCTATCAAAGTCTCACCAAGCATGCACGCTTTCTGACTTAAGGAAAGTGATGTGATAAATTAATTATTATGTTAGTGTGTTTGTTTTAATGTGCAGTCTTCATGGAATTATCTGTATTTTAAATTTGGAATGCATGAAGAGAGCATTGTTACACAAAAAGTATTATTAGTACTTTGAATTTTCAAGATTACAGCACATAAGTGGTATAATTACGTGAGCAGAGTTTAGAACTTGGGCCAAAAGTAACAGATTCTAATTCTGGGTCCATAAATGATAAGTGGTGTTTTTTTTTTATCTATGTAAAGGGGGTGATGATATCTCCTTTGCCAACCTCTTAGATTTTTTAGGGGGGTGAAATAATACCTTATTAAAGCATTATATGTCATCTTGAGAACATGAGGTAGTGTATACTAAGCAACTCTAAAAATATCTGGTCCAAGCGCATCTCTTTAGTTGTTTCAACAAAATTTTTTTATTCCTGTTTAATTATTATCATTAGTTATTTAGCATTTAATAAAAAATTTTGATGTGAACTTTTGGTAAGTTTTAGAATTGCATGTTGGAGCAAATCATACTTAAATGCTTAACAAGAAATTAGATCCATTCATTTTGCACTGGAAGGTATACTAATAATTTTACTCATGATTTTTAATATTACAAAAATTTGAGGACCCAGCAAATTTTAGATTCCTGACTTGTGTTTTGTTAAGTACCCTAAAATATTCAATTAACTTGAGTTTTCTCAATTTTTAAAATAGCATTGCATCATTTTAAAATCTTTTAGTTTTTTTAAATTATTGCCCAGCATGCTGTGCCTGCCCCTTTCCTGGAGTATGCTGAGAAGGCGACTGGAACTCGGAGTGGTGGCACACACCTGTAATCCCAACACTTGAAAAGCTAAAAACAGGAGGATCACTATGAGTCTGACCTGTAGTGAGACCCTGTAGACCTTGTACTAAATGCAAAAATAAAGAAATATAAAATAAAATAAAATTATTATCATCATCTATCTATTGATGATTGCAAATGGAAATACACCCAGAATCTAAGCACATGGGCAAGGTGCTTAAAGTTTCCAAAGAATTTTCCCTAAAGTTCAAATCTGAAGAGGACGTAGACACAAGCATAAGCAGACCAGGTTGGGAACAGGACAGGCAGCACGGGGGTAAGCAAGAGATTGCAGCTAGCCTGCTGCTGATAATAAACACAATGGAAAATTAAGGTAAATATGGGAACATTCAAGGGAAGGGGCCATCAATCACAAAGTCTTGACATCTCCTTGAAGAGACTGAAACTTGTCCCAGGCCAGAACTTGTCCTTAAACCAGAAGAGGTAGAGAGAGATGCGTAATTATGTCATTTGTGTCCATGGCAGAATATTAGAGGTGTATACAGTAGAAATATCAATGGGAAAGACAGAGGAACATAGTTAAGCATTTGAGTATTTAAGACACCCAATCAGCAGGATTTGGAAGTCTAAAGGAAAAAACACAAGCCAACCCTTTCCCTAATGTGCTGGCCTGATCAACCAACTTGTTTGAAGATATAATTGAGTAAAAGTAGCTTCAGAGGAATAAGGATTATTAAATAATATTTCTAAATTTTTAAAAATGTTTTTATGCATTTAGTACAGGGTCTCACTATACAGATTAGACACATAGTGAATCTCTTGTTTTCAGCCTCCCAAGAGCTGGGATTACAGGCGCACGCCACAATGCCCAGTCTCAATAGCCATCTCAGCGAGCCCTGGGAGCGGGGCCAGCATGGCATGCCAGGGATCAACCCCCCACTGCTGTGCTCTGCCTAAGCAGGTGCTTTAGTTCACTGAGCTATCTGGCCCGCCCTAAATAATATTTTAAGTGGAGGAAATATGATTTTCTGCTAAATCGAGACTCAAATGAAAAATTTTGGTTGAAATAAAATTCTCTAATTTCCATTTTTAATGATATTAAATTTAAAATTTCATTTTCTTTATTTTGGAGCTTCACATTCTTTGGGTTTCCTTGAAATACTCATTCTTATTGTCCAAGATCTGTGGACAAAAGCTACATGAGATGCCGCCGTGTGCACTGACTACTGGCTGAAGGAACTTAAAAAAAAAAAAATGAAAATACCCAATTTAAAAAATTTCATGATGTACATGTTTTCTTTAATATAAACTGTATGTTACAATTATGTTCCACATTATTCTTTTTTTTTTTGCAATACTGTACTGGGGATTGAACTCAGGACCTTGCGCTTCTCAGGGAAGCGCTTATTATACTGAGCTATCTCCTCAGCCCTACATTATTCTTTTTAAACTGAGGATTCAAGTCCACTTTGCAATCAAAGAATATTGGGAATTTGCTTTCCGCGGGTCTCATGGATAAGGTGTAGTCTGAATCTCCCTTGGCTTGATCCCTTTGCTGTATGAAGACACGAGAATAAGAATAAACCTGAGGGCAGGTTTATGGAACTCTTAAGAGAAGTGAGAGATAAAAATGCCTGAGAATTACAGGAAGCTACGAAATATTGATTTGCTCAAAGAGAAAATGGCAAATAAGGAGAAAACAGAATTGCTTACTCTTATTACTAGTTTTACTACATTAGTGACAATGTAATCTCTGGGTTTTTTTTTTTAATAGAACTCTTTAAATGAAACATTTCCCTAAAAATCTTGTTCAGATACCATTATATACCAGAAAACTCACTGATTCTCTTCACATTTAGTGACTTTTTAAAAAAAAATTATGCTTCTCTAGAAAATGACAATCTAACACCACTGATTACTGGTCTCACAAGTCATTTCGTGATGGGTTTATGTTTTCACAGGAAGAGAAATTTCATATTCCTGTAGCAAATGAAATGCATAATACTTGCAATTAAAATATAGATTCAGCTATTTAGATTTGCTTCAAGAAAAAGAGACCTTGGCCATTAAGACTTTTTAAGTGATTTCAAATTTTGATGTGTAGATTGATAATTAGCGTTGAAACTGGGCATTATACAGTATATTTTCTCTTTTCTTTTAGGAGAAAAACCTCACTTCTGTGCAGAACTTAAGAGTATAATCTTTGCTCAGATATAGAAAACAACTCATTTTGTAAGCAGAGAGGCAAAATTCACATGAGTGAGTAGCACATTCAGAAAGGCAGTATTCAAAGATCACACACTGAGAGTAGTCAAATGCCTTACTAACAAAGCTGTCTTCAAATCTTGCGGCTTTGACCATTCACAAATTTTCCAGCTTGTGCTACACCAAGGCAACTCCTTTCGGTGTATTCCCCTACTTCCTGGCACTTGCATTTACATTTTCAAATAATGGCTTTACAGTAGCTTTTCAGGTCATGGACTTAGGATAATAGCTGCTCATTTCCCTACATGATGATGAAAATATAATTCTCTTCTAGCTCTACTTGTCATTCCCCAGCATATAGCAACTCATGGTCGAGTCTTATTAGGGATTTATAGTTTGATGATTCACTCCTGAACCATGAGATGCATAGTTGATTTTCCTAATGATGACCTCACTGCTTTGATGGTTGGGTTTCTTCATTTGCCACCAACATATTTGTGGGGGAAAAAGCCACATAGCACTACTGTCCACAGAGTCTGATCTGTTGGTAAATCTGTCTTTTCTGTCACTGTTTCCCCCTTGATGGTACACCACTTGGAATTCCCCTTCTTATGTCCCAGTTGGAGCTGGTGGCTCTGTAGAACTACGACACAGGACTGTCCTTTGATTTCCTTTGGACTGCTTATGTGCTTTTGCTAGCTATTTCAGGAATCAAATGATGTACTTCTTTCTTGCTATTTTTCCATTTCTGATGGGACTTATTGTTTACTTGCTTCTTGAGAAAGGTGCATGGGATAGCTATTAATTAGAGACACTAGGCACTTCAAACATCTTTTATCCTACATACACATTTGATGGGTGGTTTGGAGACTTGTAGTTTTGAAAGTGCAGCTGCCTTACTTTCTACCTTCCAACACGGCCTTGGGGAGAAGACCCTGGAGCTCCACAGCCATGGGTCATTGAGGGAGTGTGCTTTTCCTTTGTCATGAGGCGGATTTCAATCTTCCATTTAGATTCTTCATTTATGTAATGATTTTTTTATAATATCTTCTTGGGTGTATGATTTCTACTTTCTTTCTCTAGCTTCTGATCTCATATTAATGCTACACTCTTGGTCTAGGGCCCACTCTTGGTCTGTCTTATGTCTGTTTGCCTTTGGATTTCCTTCAGGGAAAATTCCTTAACTGTACCTTCAACTACTTTAATGAATTTTTAATTTCCAAGAGTTACTTCTTACATCTTTGAAAATTATACCTGATCTTCTTTTAAGAATGTATCATCTTATCTCTGAGAGATTTTACATGTTCTTTTAAGATTTTTTGTATCATTACCTGTTTCAAGCTCCATCCTTTGTGTATTCTCTTCTTCTGTTTGTTAAGTTTTGCTCTTTCATTCTTGTTTAATGTTTCTATTAAGTGATTGGCAATTATTACTCTTTATTAATATTTATATTTTTCACACTTTTTAAATATGTATCACGAGGCCCCTACAGACCAGTAGTCTCTGCAACCTTAGGTTTGCTGCCTACTCTTTCACTGCCATCGCCCCATCTCTCAGTTCTGTGTGTCTTCCCTGTGGGACGGGGCTTCTCAGTGAGGGACACTTTCTGACGTCTTCTATGAGCTCTGAAATACTGGGTCTGAGGCAGGAAGGTCGCTCCACCTTCACTATGAACCTAGGTTCACTCCTCTGTTCTCAGTTTCACGCTTCTCTTCCACTCACTCACACTTCCCTTGCTGATAGACTTAGGATTCGCACAGCTAGAAAAATATTAACTCATATCCTTCCATCACAGCTGACATTATTCATAGTCATGTGATGGTTTTAGTTGTGATTAACAATGCTTCTCTTAATACATCCATAAAAATACTGTGATGATATAGTATCTTGAAGTCCCTCTGTAAATGTAATTAATAAATACATATTAATGTATGTGCAAAGGGCTGGTGATATAATTCAGCAGACTAAACACCTGCTTAGGCAAATACAGGGAGTGGGGTTCGATCCCAGCACCACATGCCACACCAGCACCACCCCTGGGTGCACTGAGCTGGTCACCAAGACTGGGCATGGTGGTGCAGAGCTATAATACCAGCTCTGGGGAGGCCGAGCTGGGAGGATCACTCTGAGTCTGAGCTGTGTAGTGAGACCCTGTATCAAATGCATAAAAAATATGCAGTTGTTTGTTATACCATATTTGTTTAAAAGAATTGGTTCATGCAATTGTGGGGTTTGTTAAGCACTAAATCCACAGGATAGGTGATCAGACAGGAAACTAATGCCCGAGCTTTGAGGCAAAGTTCTTTTTTTCTCCAGGAAGTCTCAGTTTTTGTCATTAAAAGCTCCAAAGGAGTGTTTGAGGCTCAGCTACATTTTAGAGGGTAACATTTGTTTTAAAAACTACTAATAGTCTTATAGCCTAGATAACTTTAGCCATAAAGGTAACCATTACAGCCAGGCATGGTGGTGCGTGCCTGTAATCCCCACACTCAAAAGGCTGAGACAGAAGAATCATTGCAAGTTCAAAACCAGCCCGGGCCACAAAGTTAGCTCAAGGACAGCCTGAGCTGCATAGCTAGAGCCTGTCTCAAAAAGACAAAACAAAACAAAAACAGAAAGTATGCAAATATCAGTGGGAAATCTATTGGAGTACATCATCTAATGTAAGAAATGCCTATTAAATTATTAACTAAACATAATTGTGAAAGAGTAATGTAAATAAAACCATATCAAAAGCAAGGATATTTATCTTAAATGACTTGCAATTTCTCAATGAGGGTCATAATGTATTTTTCCTACTAAAAATGCTAGAGAGCAAATCTAAAAATACTTTCTCCATTTAAAAATAAGCAGAGCAGATGAGCCAAAAGAGACCATGTGTGTAAATGCAAATTCTCAGTATAGCTCCCTTAAATTGAATGGCAACTGAATAAATGAAAACTATCAGCATATTTACCAACAAATTAATATGAAATCATAAACTGCAAAACAAAGTTTAATTTAAAGGTTTGAAACAATACAGAACTCAGAAATTATTAATAAATGTCACAATTGCCATTAATAAAGATATAACGCAAAGGAAAGCTGCAGCTCAACAAATTCACTGAGAAAATGAGAGACAGAAGAAATTTGTGAAAATATTTTTGAAAGGATAAGTATGTGGTCTTGGAAAGTAATTGACAAATTAAGAAGATGAAAGTATCCAAATATGAATTGTATTTATTAATAAAGTATTTTATAAAAGAAACTAGACATTGGAAGAAACTAAGCTAAGATTTACAAAACTTTCTAGAAAAAGTATGTATAAACAATCATCATGACTTCAAGACTTCTGTAAGACTGATTCAGAACATTTCTTATACTATTGCAGGTCCAGTGACAAAGTGTGGGTTCCCATGCTAAGGTGGGGGTGTGTGTCTAACAATTTTATAGCACCTGTTCAAGGAAATGTGTAGTATCTATCCAGTGCCAACCATGCTTAGTTTTATTTCCTTATATTCACTTCAAAGATCGTTTTACTGGGGTCCTCAAAACACACACTTAGTTAAGAGCATCGTTGCAGTGGACACTGTGGCAAAAAGTCAAATCTACTTAACATTAGCCCTGGCCATGAAGGGACTTTCGCTGATGGAAGTCAGAAAGATAAAACTCAGTGAAGTGACTCAGCAGTCTAAAGAGGAAATCAGCAGTGCCTTGTTAGAGAAAATGGAACAGAAATTGTTGTTCACAAAAGCTCCCTGTGGATAATCAGAAAACATGCCCAGCCAGAATAATTCATGTTTGCCCCACAAGAAAAAAAACTGAGAAGTGTAAACTAAGGTTGCATAAGTATGTATTGTTTTTCTTTCTCTACAATTTGAAACTGAAAATTTTGTAATAAATACTTCCAGGAATGCCTCCTGTGCTGAGTTGAAGTCATATGCATTTTCAGAAAATGACAGTTTTCAAAGTAGCTCACTACATTTCCTTCTTTGAGAAAACCTTACAGTTTTGTTGTTGTTGTTGTTCTTGTTTGGATTTTTTTGTTTGTTTGCTTGTTTTTTGTCCTTTTCAAACAGGATTTCACCACCTAGTTCAGGTCGGCCTTGAATTCACTTTGTAGCCCAGGCTTGCCTCAAACTCACAGCAATCCTCCTGCCTCTGCCTCCCAGGTGCTGGGATTACAGGTGTGCACCACCACATCTGGCTTACATTTTTAATCATAAAACAATAAGTGTTTCTTTAAGGGATATGTAACACACATGCACATGATTAGAACAATATATGCCAAGATATATAAATTTATTAAAGATTATAATTTTGCCATCAGCTTTTAAATATTTTTATAAAAGCATGTAACTTACTGTTTTCTCTAAAAAGCAAAACAAAAAGTATTAGTTTCTTTATCTTTTTTTAGAGGAAAACCTTAGGTGTAATACTATTTGTCATAAAAATTAATTTATTTTAGTTTCAAAACTTGAGGTTAACATTTTAAAGTTGTAGTTTTTAAAACAAATATAAATTTTAACTTAATCTATAAAAAACTTAAAACCTATGAAGAAATGGAGAGAACAGTGTGAAAACACAGAAAGGGTTTAAGCACTAACCCGTGTGAGAGGACTGAGTCGCCAGTATTTTTGAGGTCTCTGTGAGGCAGATCACAGAGAAAATTAGACTCTTGCTCCTTTCTCTTTCCTTCCATTGAGTTCCCTCATTCACCTGCCAAATCTTCAATTTTAGTCTTTCTTAAAATATACTTTGGATTTTCTCCTAGAGGAGTTAACCACTCTTTAGGCTGCCATTTGAGGAGTCAGCTTATCGTCATAGTCTTAACCTTCTATGGGTCCGATTATGAGCAGCTTTCTTTTAACTGAAGTTCTCAAGAGGCAAGATCACTAATTACTCACAGTTTCCAGTTTTTTCTATTTACCATTCATCACGGTGCCCTGTAACTTATCTTCCAGGTTCTCATGTTATGATGGGGGACTAACAGTTTCGTAGCACCTATTCAAGGAAATGTGTATTTTCCAGTACCAAACATGTTTAATTTTATTTTCTTATAGTCACTTCAAAAAATCATTGTACTGGGGTCCTCAAAACCCACACTTAGTTAAGAGCATTGTCACAGTGGACAGTGTGGCAAAAAGTCACATCTAACATTCGCCCTGACAGAAGTCAGAAAGATAACATATCTGCCTGTACTGGTTGATACATTGTGTCAACTTGAGAAGTTTAGAAGTTTGATGGTGTGACTCAGCAGAGAGCCAGGATTCTTAGTTTATAAACATCCTCATCCTGTACAAGAGGAGGGCATGGACACTGTATGAGTTCTACGCTCCCGCTATGAGGTAGTGACCTGCTTATAATACAAGGAGGGGAGACGGGCTGGCTAGGAGCTGCAGCTGCTGGCCTTCCCTTTGCTCTTTGCTGTTTTCTGCTGCCATGGACTGCTGCTCTCTGCCACGTGCCACTCCGCCTGGGGACCAGCCAAGCAGAGACTGAAACCTCCACACAACTGTGAGCTAGAATAAACTTTTCCTTCCTTCATTTGGTGTGTCAGGTATTTTGTCCTAGAAATGAGTAAGATGTAACTGAGGCACTGGACTCTTCTCTTTTATTACCTTTTTTTTTTTTAAACAAACATTTACTTGAGAGAGTATAGCAGTGATTGATATGACATTAGAAGAGTATGCATTTATAAGACCAGAATGACAGGCATTCCAAGATGGCCCTAGTACTGCACATTGCTGTCCTTGGTGCAGTTGCTGAGTTCACGGCAATGGACTCTTCTCTCTCCTCTCTCACTCTGTAATTTTTTTCCATCCTCAGAGAATCATGCACTGGCCATGCCCTTCATAATATCTGTTTGTAACTTCATCTCAAACTTAGATGCACTACTATTTTTTATTTTAACATTTAGTCTTTCATATGATTCTATTTCTCTTCATTTTTTTTAGCATATCAATGACTGTAAAAAAAATTTAGGGCCGGAGGACCAGGATTTAATCCCCAGCACCAACCCCAGGCATGCTGAGCTGGCCACCGAGACTGGGCGTGGTGAAGCACGCCTGTAATTCCAGTGCTGGGGAGGCTGAAAACAGCAGGATCAATACAAGTTTAAGCCGCATAGTGAGATCCTATACCAAATACATAAAAACAAAACAAAACAACGTTTCAATCATTTACAGAGATTCTCTTTGCTTCTTTGTTTATTTCTGGTTTTGTACTAGGAATCAAACTCAAGGTGTTACTTGCCAGGCAGGTGCTGTACCACTGAGCTGTATCCCTAGTGCAATTTATAACTAATTGAAGTCCACTTTTAAACAATCTCATGTGTATGAAGACTTTCTATGCATGTGTTATTCATGTATATTCACAATTCTTTCCTGGTAAACCTCAGACACTGCTGTGATTTCTCTAAGGTATAGTCTTCCAATATACCTGTGCTGTTATTTTAAGTGATCTGTTATTTTACCAATAGACTAAAACCAAAACTTTTAACCTTTGTTGATTATTCATGTACAAACTTTTAACCTTTATTAATTCTTTATGTACATCTTTGCTTCTGACATAATTCTACTTTTTTTTTTTTTTTCCCGGAACTGGGGATTGAACTCAGGCACTTGCGCTTGCCAGGGAAGCATTTATTCTATTGAGCCATCTCCCAGACCCCAAAGGATTTTTTTTGGGGGTGTGGTTCAGGCTCTCTGAAGGGCTGGTCTGGGAAGGCAGGTGGAGCTGCAGATCAAACCTCGGTATCATGCTCCTGGCTGCCTTTGCGTGAGCAGACACTTAAACAATTGAGCTATGGGAAGGCTCCTTAATTCTATTTTTTCTGAAGAGCTTGTGAAACTATTTCTGGCAAACAGATCTAGTAATAAATTGTCATAATTTTTGCTTAACAGAGTAGTTATTTCTGTTAATTTTGAAAAATAATTTCACAATAATATTTTTATTACAAAATTTTAATGTTTTTTCTTTCAACGGATTAAGTGCATCACTTTATTCTTTCTTGTATAGTTTCTACAAAGAATTACAATTTAAATGGTATCATTGTTCCTTTCTAGGTAAGGGTTTTGTTTGTCCTTTCTTAATGTTTCTAAGTATAGATAGTTTTGGTATTCATGATATTTAGTGTTCTCTGTGTTTTGTTACTTTCAGAAAATTTCCATTCTAACCCTGCAGACTACCTGTTCTGGTGTACCCAGGACAGGCATGTTATCCATATGTCTGTCCTAACTGTACCACAATGCTTGCATATTTTGCTTCATTTTTTGTTGATCTTTTTGCTCTCACTTTTCAATTTCAGAAGTTCATATTAGTCTATTTTCAAACTCATCAATTCTTTCCTCATCACTATCCATTTTATTTCATCAATATCATTCTTTATCATTTTTTAATTTTTTAATTTATCTAATTCATTTTTTCTTTAGTAGTGGAGATCAAATCCAGAGCCTCATTTGTGCTAGGCAAGAGCTTCCCTTCTAAGGCCAATCCCAACCCATATTGTACTTCTTACTTTTTTAAATTTTTGGAGAGGACCTTGCTAAGTTGTCCACGCCAGCCTTGAACTTGTAATCCTGCTCAGTTGGCAGATGTGTACTACCATGGCTGGCTCACTCTTAATTTCTTTCCATCCCTTTACTGATTTTATGTACCTTTGCTTCATTGATATCCCATGATAATACTTAGTGTATTCATTACATGTTAAATGTCTGGTCTGGTAATTCCAAAAGCTCTGCCAAGTATGAATTTCGTATTTTACCTGCTTTGTCTCTTCTTTATACTAGAATACTTTTTACCTATTAACATAATTTGCAAAATTTTTTTGTAATTTGCTATATAAAGTTTTTGGTGCTGTTTTGTTTCATTTTGAAAATCCAAATAGGACCTTATAGGTAAAAGAAATGAGACAAATAGTCACTTAGTGTGAGGTCTTGTGTTTGGTTTACAGTTGGGCTATTTTTATTGCTTGTGGTAGTTGAAGATGTCAGAGCATGACTTGGCCTATAATGTCCTTATTTTTGTCTTCTCTATTGTATTTCCCTAATGACTCTGTCTTAGGTAAGGTCTTAAATGTCATTCCTTGGGCTGGCATTTCCTGTCGTGATGCAGGAGCCCTGTTGATGTGTTGGTGAGGTTTGGGTGGGGTGGGAGCCTTCTGTAGTCTATATTTAGTTTCTTTCATGTAGGGGGCCTGAGTATCTGAGATGTGACCTTCACAAATGCAGCTCAACTCTGTCCTCTCTGCAGGGAGTCAGACTGGGTAGCTGAAGCTGGAGTTGGGTTTTTTCTTTCCTTGAGTGGAATTTCAGAGGCTGCTGAAGTTCCTTACATAGAAGATTAGGCTATGATAAAAGCCATCAAGTTGATTAAGCTTCAGTGAAATAGTTTTCCTTGAAAGAAGGGATTTTTGAGACGATATATGGTTATAGTGCTCTGGGTAAACTACAGAATGGTCATTTTCCCCTTCACTATACAGAAAGTACCAGGGTATTTTTTTTTTTTCAGTTCTCACCCTGAGGCCACATGAGGCTCTTGGAAGCAACATTCAGGCACATGGCGAGGTCTTCTTGTCTTGCCTCCAAGGCTATTCCATTGTTGATTTCAAACAATTAATCCCTCTTTATGCTATAACCAGTGGCTAATCCCCGCAGCAGTTCCAGTTCCCCGTGTGCTGTAGCTTTCGGTATCACCTGCTATCTACTTCTGGAGATGGTACTTTATTCTGTGACCTTAGTTCTCTGATGCATCTAAGAACTGTTGGTGGTTTGCACTGTGTATGCTCTTTTCCTGTATTGAATTTTTCTCTATCCATATATATCGCTATTTTTCCTTGTCATTTTTAACTATAGAGTTAAATCTTGACCAAAAACTTCATTTTGCCCATATTCTATATGCTCATATATATGTTGGTTTGTAGATGCTAAACAATACAAATATTATTTTACTGAGCCAGTCACTAAGATAAATCACAACCTTAAAAAGTATTTTACATGAGGCATACATCATCTGCCGTAGTTTTAAGAGTGAAAAACATTTTTTCCACAGTGAAATTTACATGGAACTAAACTTGTTTATGGAATTATTTTTTAATGTTCACTAAAGTACCCTTTGCTGACTATTATTTTTATACTTTCAACTCCTTAAGTAGATATGTTGAATATCTACTATAGCCAGGCATCATTGTAGATACTGAGGTATTCTGGGATAAACAACAAAAGACCTCTACTGCTTCGGAAACAATGTTTCAATTTGAGAAAAGAATAGACAAAGGTCATGGTAGGTAAGCAAATTAAATGAAACAATTGAAAGTGAAGACTGACATAAAAACAGAGAAAAAGAGAAAGGCAAAGGGTGAGGATGTTTGTGATTTAAAACAGAACATTTAGAGCAGGTCTCATTGACAAGATTGTGTCTAAGTAGATTTGAAGAGGAAGAGATACTGGCCCTAAACATATTTAGCTGAAGGATAGAGCAGGAAGACCGAGGAGTCCTGCAGAAAAGAATGTTCTGAGGTCAGAGTACAACAATGAGTTAGGGTGAGGCCATGCATTGGCCAAAAAGATGCATATGGTACCCGGGGCCAGGTATGGACCTCAGCTTTGCTTCTGATGAGAAGGATGACACTGTAGATGTCTCAGCAGATGAAATGCACGATTGATTCAGCATTTCAAGACGATCTGTAGTCATTCCTCTGAGATCTCAGAGCATAGCACTGCTTTGGAAACTACTGCAATAAACCAAGTAGGGGATAATGTGGGAAGACCAGAGTGTTTCTGATGAAAAGGGCCGTAAGTGTTAGAAAGAGAGGGCAGCTAAGGATGCCTCAGAGCTTTATGGCTTGTAGAGAGAGAAAAGTGTTCAACACAGAACAGTAATCAAAATACAGAATGCACCAGGTAATCTAGGGGGCTTTATAATAAAAAGAATAAAAATTATGAAAAATACAAATAATATAGAATTTCTAAAAAAGATGATAGGAAATTAACAATGGGTATTCTGTTTCATATTGTTATATTCAAGTTAGCTCTTCAGCATGACTAGATCAGATAGTCTGGATTTTGATGAGAAGATTCAATTTGGGCATGTGATTTTGAGAATATACTAGGTGTTAAGATGAATAAAATAGATACACAAAATTGAGAAGAATTGTGTTATGTACTGCCCTTTGGGGGACAGAACCACATGGACTTTCTGTGTGTCTTTTTTTAAAATTTTATTTATTAGGTACAGGGTGACACTATACAGCTCCGACTTGTATCGACCCTCCTGTTTCAGTCTCCCCCTTGCTGGGATTATAGGTGTGTGTCATTATGCCAGGTCTTGATGGCTGGCTCAGTACTTCTGGACTTCCAGGGCTGGCATGGCATGTGCTTCCAGGGATCCAACCCAGGTCCTTGAGCTTACCTAGGCTGGTAGTTAGATTGCTGAGCTATCTCCTTGGCCCAGAACCATATCAATATTTAAACACAGCACTGTAGAAGATCACTTAAGGTATGATTATACACTAAGAAAGCAAGAGAACCAAGACATATTTACAGCTGCATGTATGAGTAATGGGTTGTGTCTAGAGAGAAAAAAACAGTTGCAATGAAAGTTAAGAAGAATCACAAGAGGAAAAGATATCCAAGCAGAAGGAATCAAATCTACTGTGCCAAATGCTATTGGTGTGAGATGTGTAATGTGACAGAATAGCATTAGTTCAGTCCAGTTAGGAACAGAAGTATTAAGGGTAGGTCAGTGAGTAGAAACAGAAAATTCACTCAGTTTAGGTGGCCTGGCCTGTAGCCTTCTCTGGCAGAAATAGAGTCCTCCAAAGGTTGTAAGACTATTGCTTGGCCAATGCACTGTGCAGAGACAGAGATGGGGATCTAACCTGGATTAGGGAGTCTACGATCTGGTGTGGTAATACAGAGAGCCCAGACCTCTTAATGATGCTACCAATCTCATATAGCTCCCCAGACTTGAGGGGTGGCATAAGCCTGGGATGCCTAAAAAGAGCTGACTCCAGAATTATTACCTCTAGTTCATTTTGGTCAAAATAAGAAGAGTTTGGTTCATAAAATTGTTCTTAGGGAAACATATGATAACAATACATAATAAAACTCAGGCTATGCTAAACTTTACGAAATAAAATGATAGGGATAAGAAATGTTTTCACTCTTCCTACTTTTCCTAAGAAAATGAAAAACATAACAGTTTTCAGTCTATAGGCAACCACTGATTTCAACTTTTTTTCTCAATAAAATAAGAAAATAATTTTCATGCTATGTCTTTATAGCTTTTATTATACTGACTATATGATATGATACAATTTATAGAATTAAGAATTTCAGATGTTCCTTAAAGAGTTAGTGATATGAAAATCGATAGCAAATGTAATGTTTATAATAACAAACTATATCTTCTAAGATTTTCACATTGTTCAATTTCAGATACATGAAAGTAGGAATATTAACAGTGATTAGAAACAGTAAGAAATAATAGCAGATCATGAAAATGCCATGACAGTTACTTCAGAAGGGCATCAAAACCACAAACCATTATAAAGTCCTGCTGATATTAATATATAATCTTATTTTTAATTCAATATGATTCATAAAGATACTGTGTGAGTAGTAGAGGCGTAACAGATTTATGATTCAGCATGACACTGTGTCTTTATAGTCTTAAAGAATTATTTAAATAATATGGTAACTCTCTCCTCCGGGACATAGTGGTAAAGCATCTGTCACTATGCGGAGGTCTCTAAGTGGCTATGGCCTTTCCATCACCACTGTTTTTCCTAGTCAGGAGTAATCTGACACCAATGGAAGTGAAATCACTTGGACATTGAAAGAGATTGCACTTGATAACCTTTTCCATATTTTAATCTTAAGAACTTTATATCTGGTGGTTCTGCAGTATTGTTTTACCTCACAAGGTAAGTAAAAAGAAAATACATGTTGAGCTTTATCCATGAAAAATCTTGTCTGGGATACAAAACTATTCCTTAATAATTTTACATGTAAAGTCTGGACCTCAAAAATATGACTTTCTATGATTCTATGTATCACATTTATGCACATATTCATATATATGTGTATATATATTCATGGTTACACCATAAGACTGTAAGTATATTCACAGGACTGGTTAACACTGGAATGAAGAGAATGGTAGTCCTTAGGTAGCAGCGAGGAGGAGGATTTTCAGGAAGTCCATTAGGCTCCAAAGGGCTGCTTAATGTTTATTTCTTAAATACGCATGGGGTTACAGATTTTTGTTTACTTTTGTTAGTGCTTTTTTGAAGTATCTAATGATTACTAAATTCACTGTAGGGGATTGGTATATGTCATAACACATTTCAATTCCTTCTTTTCTCCTCTCTCCCCCTATGTCTTTTATTTTTCCAACATTACAATCATTTGTTTATCTTATAAAACTTTATATAGTTAATTATCATATAGACAGGTTGTAAATCAGACCAACAGATTAAAGAGCATGTAAAATATGCAACACACATGTACTAAGTATTATCTCTTTCCTCTTAAAATTTAAGTAAATGAAGCTCGCCTGTCACAGTCTATTAGCATCACTTGAATACTTCTTTTTCCTGAATTAGTGTTATGCATGTATACCAACTCCCCGTGATGAATATAATGATCCTGTACTACTAACACTTCCTCATAAAAGTACAAGCCAAAGCAGAAATGGAGCAGCAGGAAAGCATCTCACAGCAACATTCTTTTTTTATATTAATTTTATTGAGAAAGAAGTAGCAATGAAGCAGTTTCAAAACAGGTTAGTAGGACAGTTATAATAATTAACACATTGCATATTGTTGTCTTTG
>NDGN011343234.1:0-10437 GCA_002564285.1 Tympanoctomys barrerae | reverse complement strand
CCTATTAATCAGTTTTGAAACTGTCTCATTGCTATTTGTTTCTCAATAAAATAAAATAAATATAATAAAATAAAATAAAAAGGAGAACTTCATTGATGTTTTCTGTTACTACACTTAAGTGATCAATCAGATCTCTTGGGTGTGTATTCTCATTTAAGGATCTCTGAGGTGCAGGGTTTGGCAGGAAAAACAACAGAAGAGCTTCTAATGCAGTCTCTTACTGAGAACCACTGCACTCATGACAACTCAAAACAACTGTGCATTACTTTATCTGTGCAATTTACAAACCAATGCTTGCATCCTCAATGAGCTTATAATCTTGAGAAAATATAGGACAAACATAGATACACACTTAGCATTGTCACTACATACAGAGTCAGTCCTACTCTCTCCAATCCCTGTTTCTAATTAGAAAAAGGTGCCTTTCCTCCTGGCAGACAAAGATTTTCTTGACTGGTTTTAAGCCCACGTCCCCCCAACCCTAGGCAGAGATCTTTCTGCGGTGCACAGCTACACAATGCATATGTGATACCAGTAACAGGTGTTCACATGGAAGGATCAAGGTTGGGTTAGGGAAGACCAAACAACTAGAAGGAAGGCCACAGGCATATCCAGTAGCCAACCTGATGGACCAAAGTGAAAGAGCCACCTCTTGGAGTAAAGAAGTAAAAGTAAGAACCTTAGCTTGTGGGTAGGTAGGTAAAACTTCAGAAACCAGGCTAAAGAATTTTCACATGACCCTACAGGAAACGAGGGTCCTTTCGTATATGACTTTCTTTTCCTCAAAGCAGTGCCATGGAGAGTTAATCACAAATATCAACTCTTCTCAAGAAAGCACTCTCTGTGAGGTCAGGAAGAGTAACATAAAGGAAAAAAAAATCCATGTGCTGACATGGAACCCCAGATAATAAGGCCTAATCCCTTGCACTTATGGAATGCCTAAAAATATATGTATTTTATGTTCAGTGTATTTGTTGTTACAATAATCTCACTTGGTAAATAGAATTTGTGAAAGCAAAGCAGTTAAGGGCTTTGATAAAGGTCAAAGAGAAAATACACTGTAGCAAAGCTGGGATCTGAACCCAGGTCTCCCAAAATATTCAATGTGAAAGGCACTCAGCTATCCACTCAGCAGGGTCCCTATGTCACCAGCCACTGTTCTGTTTACTTCAGTCTGCCAGCATTGGATCCTTTCCAAGAAAAGACAAAGCTTCCAAACAAGCAGTAATGACACTGATGATTCCAAGCCAGAGATGAGAATTCTGGATCAGTTCCTTAAGATACTTGCCCAGCAGCACCTGAGTCTTCACCCCTACCACCCTCATCCCAAGAAAAAAGTGTACAGTATTTCATTAACGTGAAAGGGGAAAGAATTCTCTGTGGATTTTTGCAGTCTCATTTCCCTAGCTTGTCAAATGCAGCAGAAAGCCAGTCTGGCTGCATTGTTAGCTTGGCTGTTTCTTATTTTTGTAGTATTTGCAGACTGCAGCAGCCTTCCCCCCATCCCCAAACTGGGCAAAAACATATTACTTTTGAGGCTCCTAAAGTATCACTCAAAAGATTTTCCTGTTCTCCTTGGGCATCATCACATTGGATTCTCTTCTTCAAGCACAGCCATATTTTTTCCCAAGGAAGAACATAAAATTTATTTTTAGCAATCCTACAAGACATGTGACCAAAATATGTCATTTAAAAAAACAAATAAATGGCAGACTTTCCAATATGTCATGCAAAGCATAAAAGGTAAATATTCAGAAGCTAATTTTCTGTCAGCATATTTACATTCTTTTTTATTCCTGCTTCACCCTTGTTACTAAGGAAGTTGGAATGAAAGGAGATTTGTCTTTTTTCTCAGAGATCAATCTCCCACTGCTGAGCTTCTCCACACCTGAATTCACACATCTCCCACATCATGATAATTACCTCCATGGTAACCACTCATGACATCACAAACACAACATGATAGCAGAAGGAACCTGAGCTCCTGAGATCCACTTTGATGCAAATGGCCTATCTGACCTAGGGGGCTTCAAAGCAGAAACAAAATTAATTTCACCTTGAGCTTTTTAGCAGGAAAGTAAGTCTTGAAATTTATTCTTGGATTTTTATATTTATTGGATTTCAAAGCCTCCTGGTACCCAGGAGCTTGTGAATATGATCAAAGATCCATGAAATATCTAAAATTGAACCAAAGCACCTGCAAGTGGAAAGCCCACTTGTGAGACCATTCCAGCTTCAAGACACCAATCCTTAACTACAGTTAGATCTCACAGGTATAGCTGATGGTCAAAAGAGGGATTTTTATGATGCTTCTTTTGTTTTACAGAAAATAATGTATTCCTTGAAAGTCTTTCTCTCCTACCTTTTCTTACCCAGCACAAATAAATTGCCCAAAGTCTCAAGCCAATATTAACATCTATTAATAACTTTGCGGGCAGCAGCCAAAACAGTAGACACACCACAATCATGTGACATGTGCATCACCCGAGCTTCACAGAGAAGAATGGAGACACTTTATTGCAAGATCCAGTTGCTGAGATGTGAAATGAATGTCAACATTCATTCTTCACGGGCATTTCTCTCCCCAAATGGCCACAGCTTTGGGGCTTAAATTTTTATTCCAAATACTATTTAGATCCATCAGGGCTCTCAAAATATGGGTTTCACATTGGAGACATCAAAGTGCTAAAACCACTGCATGTTTCCACCCCCCTCCTTTTACAAATGCTATTGTACATTCAGGCTGCTTTAATCTCCGTGATTGAAAAAAAAATAGAAAGAAAGAGAAAAATACGGCTTGAAAAGGAATTAAACTCACAGTCTGGGAACTGGAAAATAAACACTCAGTGAGTATCTTACTTTAATTACTGGCCCAAGAATTTCAATTTACATGTTTTATCTAGCCACAAAAGTGCTCACCTATTATTCTCTGAATGTAAAATTTTAAAACCAAACAGAAAATAGAGGAAGAAAGGCTTACTTAAAGAGCCTTCTGGGATTAATCTTTGCATTCTTTTCATTTTTTTCCCAAGTTTGGGGATAGCATTTGTCATGGAGAATTTGATCTAAGAGAATAAAACAAAAAGATTGATTTGTGAACACAAACTACTTCACACCACTCATTTTAGCCAACAGAATTTCAGAAGCAAAGGCCCTAATAAAGGGTTATAGAGAATTTTGCATAAATATTGCACAGCATGTTTCCTTCTGAAATGCAAAAGATCAAACTACTCAAATTCTGTTCACTGATTGAGTAAATGTGTGGGTGATTGAAAAATCACTCCTTTACTAGGGCTCCTTTACTCATCCTTTACTCATCCTGCCTTTCCAGGGCTCCTTTACTCAACCTGCCTTTCCAGGTCCTTCAACTTTACTCACATTTTTAAAGGATGTTAATTGTTTTGTTTATCTATCTTGGAGCCTCGGTTTCTGCCAACAGAAAAAAAAATCAAAATTAATTTTAATTGACTTTAATTTCAAAAATGTGCCACACCAGGCTTATAAAATGAATTCTCAAAATCACTAGGCAATGCCAAAACTTCAAGAAGCCTCACAATAGTGACCAAAGAAAGATGGATGGATGGCTGATTCACCACAGACTGCAGTGATACTTGGGAATGAAGCACCTTTGGTTATAAAGAAGCAAACTTTCTATAAAGACTTGAGCCTCTGATTCCTAAGCCACCACTCAGTCAACAGTTGCTATCACAGTTCTAACTGAGCTCCTAAAATGGGCAAAGAACTCGGCTAGATGCTTTGATGGATAAGAAGATACTTGGTGTGTGATTCTTCAGGAGCTTATTGAGGGGGGAAAGACCACTACACTCACACAATTATCAGTCACAGTTGATATGGGTTTCAAAAGTGATAAGGAAGCCAGGCCTAATGGCACACACCTGTAATCTCAGAACTCTGGAAAGTTGAGACAGAAGAATGGCAAGTTTGAGTCCAGCCAAGGCAACTTAAACATTTAGCAAGGTACTGTGTTAAAATTAAAAAGTAAAAAATAGATTGAGGCTATAGCTCAGCACAGCCACCCCAAGTTCTGTCCTTAGCACTAAAAAAATAGGTTTAGGGACAGGAGATTAATTCCAAGTAATGAGACTGTTATAGGCTCTACAGACATCATGAGAATGTGGAGACTGAGCAGAGAAGCAGTGAAGAGACATAAAGTATGCAATGGCCCAGAGACAGAGTCTGGGACATATTGAGAATAACAGATAGAAAACTGGCTTTGGGAAGTGCCATGGTAAGGGTACAGAACAGAAAGAGGATCTTGCAGGTCAAACCACACTCCCACAAGCAAAGTAACAATCTGGTCAACATACAATCCCAGGATCTGAGTGGCAATCCAAGGAGAGCAGAAAAGGGATGACATGAACCTATAATGTGAGTTCAAAAGGAGGCCTTTGCAGCCTGGGGTAGATATAGTGTTGCTCTAACTTTCTTTAGAAGGAAAGAAATAAGAAACAAGAGAAATAACCAATTTTTAAGTAACTGAACTTTAAGAACCTGCCCAACTTTATCTATCCTGTTTGGCTAGAAGAGTTTTACAGAAATCTCGATAGGTGCTGTTACTGGGGATTGAAGCCAGTATTTTATCCCACTAAGCTACATCCTCTGACACTTACACAGTAGCATTTTAAAGGAATCACTCTACTTCTGAAATACTTTTTTAAAAAGCCATAATGTATTATTCACTGTTTCTTGGTCAGTTATGATCCTAAGACTGCATGTTAGGGAATCATTCTCCTGTCAAACCCAGAGTCCTCAGATCATCATTAAAGCTTAGGACACTTGGAAAGATCTTTTGTGTCCAAAGCACTGATGGGAAACTCTGGGCTGGAAGTCAAGGGAATGTTCCTGGCTCCTCCTGGCTAGACACTGACTCCCTGGGGATCTTGGGTGAGTTTCTTTTTCTCTCTGGGGCCCAATTTCATTTATAAAATGAGTTGGATGAACTTGCTTCAATTTTTTGTACTCTATGAGTTGGGATAAAGTGACTGGCCCAAGTTCATGCAGCTCTGTGGAGGTGAGGCCCTAGACTAGATCTTGCATCTTCTTATCCATTAATCTAGGACCTTTCCAAAACCTGAGCTATATGAGCAAGAGGTGTTAACAGTAACAGGTAGCAGTAAGTGACTATTGCAGCCCAGTACTGTCTCAAGTTTGTATATTGTGTTTAGTTAGTACTAATACCAGTCATTTGAATTAGGTAAAGTTTTCAAATCATTTTACAGGTAAGAAGCAAACACCAATAGATGAAGATGTTTGCCCATAATCACACGATTAGCAAATATAGTCAGGATTTGAAATCAAATTCTAATCCCAGAACCTATTATCCATTGTCTCTATTCTCCACAATTCAGAGTAGAACAAAGAGTATCTACAGTGACATAAAGGACATGGAAACCTTCAAATAGAAAATATGGCAGTTTTCCAGGGGTGAATTCACATTGGACATACACAAGCTTTCAGAAGAAATATTTTGGCCAGTGTTACTTTCATGCATACCTCTCCATTTCTTTCCCAACAGATGACTGCATGAACAGTCCCTGGAGGATCATTTAAGATCCAGTGGTCTTAAATGTGGTCTAAATGGATTATGGGTAATGACCACATAGAAAATTGGGAGATATTATCCTCCTGGCTGACTTGCCTTGTTCATAAGACAAGGAAAACCAAAACCACCAGATTGTTTTTGCACCAAATAAAACCCAAGAGGGGTCATCATTTAAAAATCTCTAGAGAGCCACACTGACATCATCTCCAGGCATACACAAGGGCGCACCCACCAGCACACAATTTGCATTCCTGGCTGTGCCAATGTAGGCATTATTTTAAGCAAAGTAAGGAGTAGGAGGACTTTAGAACTCTGGAACTTCTTTCAGAAGCCTGTATTATATCTCTTATATCCTTTCCTCTACCTACAATATCCACAAGCTTTATTGTAGGGGTTCTTCAACTTATTCTTGAGATATTTCCTATCACTAATTAAAACGTGTAAGTGTGGCAGAAAGAACCCTGGCTAGAGATGGTAGATTTGTATCTAGTTCAGTCAGCACTTTCACCAACTGGTTTGTTGATTTTGGCTGCTCATTTGGCTTTCCCGAGCTCTGAATGCTCATGAATAGAGAGGGAACTGATCTTCTCTATGAGTCATCTAAGGGCCAGGAGCCCATTGAATCATGGATTTTGTGGGATGGGTGCTCTGAACAAAAAAACTGTGATCCATGAAGATTAAATTCAAATTGAAAAACAAGAGGCAATGAATGTGCTACTGAAACTGGAATTAAGTGCAGATAAAACACACTGTCTCCATCTAGTACTAGAAGCTTGACTTGACACTGACCTCCTGCCAGGGCCTGGGGGCTCCACAGTCTATCCACGCAGCAAGGAGAGTGAAAACTTTCCCTGAGGGAAGGTGCTGTTTGCATGAAGCAAAGCTCTGCAATCTTTCCTGACCTCCCTGGAGGAAGGCTTGCTTCCTTGCCGGGGACTGCTTTGGCTTTGCAGAGGATAGAATGCAGGAGGGTAATGAGCTAGATAGACAGGGCTGAGAATGAAATCAGATATGAGACTGCTGGGTCTTTCTGGGGTACAGACAGGCACCCACCCTTTAAGTCTCATGATTCTGCCTCAACAGAATAAAACCCTCTTTTGCACTCTTAATGCTCAAGAACCATGATGGTGGACGCTTCTTCATAGCCCTCCAGTCTTGGACTGTATTTATCAAAATTTGTATTTCTCTGGGATCCTTCCAATACTATCATAAGAACGCTTGATTCAGAATTTGGTATTATTTCTGTTGAGTAGAGTTATACATAGGTACTCTGAAAGGATCCTCTAATTTTCTACTGCCCAAGAAGGGACAGGGCTACAGCTGTGTATTAGCCTACATTCCTAGACATAAAAATGGAGGACAGGAGCCCATCATTCAGTATAGCAGAGATTACTTCATGTATTAAAAGGGGTACTACATAATCCAGCATCTGCCACTAAAATGTGAGTTATGAGTGAGATATAATAATCATTGCATAAAACCAGCAACAAAAACAGCTCCTCAAATACATGAGCTGCTCAATAGATATCTATGGAATGAATAGCTGGATGAATGAACAAATCCTAACTCTAGCCTAGAATTCTTCCATTCTTTGGATATTGTGCTCACACCCTGCCTGAGCTCTCTTTCCTTACTGTCTCGTATTATGTTCACACCCTGCCTGTGCTTTCTTTCTTTACTGTCTCCTAATATGTCCTATAGTCATCCCATTTTCACATTTATTTGGTCTCATGATCCTCCACACTGGTGACTTGGCTTCATCCTTTCTTGATAACATAACTTTATTTTTTAATTGACAGAAACTGTATATACTCACCATGTATATAAGAAGCTGTCGTGATAAACACATTAACTGTGTTTACTAAAATTAATTTTAACAATAGCTACCATTTAAATGCTTAAATATACTAATCATATTAGGTACTTTAAATATATCATGGCTGTGTCAGCCAGACAGCTCAGCCAACTAAAGCACCTGCTTAGGTGCCGGCTCCACCCCCAGGGCATGCTGAGAGGGTGATTGAGACTGGGTGTGTGTAATCCCAGCTCTTGGGAGGCTGAAAACAGGAGGATCACTACGAGTCCAATCTGTGTAGTAAGACCCTGTAGACCCTGTACTAAATACAAAAAATAAATAAATAAATATATCATGGTTGTTCATCAACAAAACACACAAGGTGGTTATATTGTTCCCTCCATTCAATAGAGGAAACTGAAGTAGAGAGAGCAGGTGTCTTACCCAATGTTACCCATTTGCCAGGTGGTAGGGCACAGCTTCCAATCCAGGCAGGGCAACAGTGCAGAGATGGCTTTATACTCCAGGCTTCTTGTGTCAGCATCAGCTCTCCCAGTGACTGAGCATTCACCCTAGGTCTTTCATTCAGAGGACAGCATTCTGGGATCTGTGACCTTCAGCATCACCTGGAGCAAATCATATTACATGAGCTTCTCCAGAGCTCTGCTGAAATCTCTCTTAGATTTCACCTGAGCCCCTGAAGAGTGTTCTTTAAAGTGGGATTCAAGACCATGCATCGAACTTTGTACCAGTTCAGACTGACATAGAGGACTCAGTCTAATAAGGTATTTATGCAACACTTTCACTCTCACAAGATAACAGCACCTCCTATGCTTGACCTATACTGGACACTCAAGAGCTGCTCTTCAATTAATACTTTATTGATACATGAATGGAAAAATAATTTATCAGAAAAGTTCAAGTTGAAATCTTTTTTATTTTTGGCTAGGCAACAAGAAAGCATTATCCTTTTATAGCACACATGGCCAGGAGCTGCCATGTCCCTCCAATTTTCTAGCCACTGTAGGGGACACAGAAACATTCAAATAAAGTCCCATACTCAGGACTTATGGTAGAGATGAGAAACAAAATTAATCTATTTATACAGTACTATATTCCAACCTCAAAAGAGTATTTGACACTACTCTATGTATGGGATAATCAAATGTAGTCTAGATTTATTTCTATACATTTAAAATTATGAATATTGTCTATTCCATTTTAGTGGTGGGTATGTGAAGAACAGATAAGTTCTCCTTTGTTGATAATCACATGTGTTATCACACCTTGATATGAAGCCAGTCATGACTCCAGCTCTCCCACTGAGCATATTCTCAGCCCCCAAAACTGTTTTGTTTTGGGGGGAGGTTGGATTTTTTTTGTTTTGCTTTGTTTTGTTGTGGTACTGGGCATCAAATTCAGGACCTTGTGCATGCCAGGCAGATACTTATGCCACTGAGCTGTCTCCCCAGCCTGAGAACTCAGTTCTTAACTTCTGCTTTCTGTGGTTCATGGCACAATAAAAGGAGCCAGCTCAGCAATTAGGGATATTACAAACTTACTACCAGTGTATTCACATATATAGGTGTGGTTTTGTTTCATTTTCATGCAATTTTCTTTCTTACATCATAAATGGGATTATACACTATGTGTTGTTTTATGAATTGCTTTTTCATACACCATATGCCTTGAAGATATTTCTATGTAATTGCAGAATAGATCAACCTTGTTTGCTTATAGTGGCAATATTGACACTGCCACTGTATGGATATTTACTTAACTTTCTTCCTACTGATAAAAAACTAAAATTGTTTCCAGCTTTTCAATCATAGTGCTTCAGTTAGCATTTGTTGTCATATGTGAATATATGAAAATTTCTGCAATATAGATTTCTAGTAATGAAATTATTTGGTCCAGGGAAATGTATATTTTTGTAGTGGATTTCTGGTAAGTTTTTCCACTTCAGCCAAGAACACAGTTAAAGCCACTGTGCTGATGCGGATTGCTGGATCACATATTAAGGATGAATATCCACATACTCTGTACTTATCTGTAGTACTCCACACTTTCCAAGGATCCCTTATACATATTATTTCAGTTAATCTTGATAAATTATGGTGGAGAAGCTGAGGCAGGAGGATCAAAAGTTTGAGCCAAACCTGGGCAATTTAGCAAGACGCTAGTACTTAAACAAAAAAGAAAAAAGGCTGTGGATATGACTCAGGCCCTGAGTTCAATCCACAGTACTACCAAAAAGAAAATGAATGATTGAATGAATGAATGAATTATTAAGAAAAACATATATTGGTAGAATTAACTGGATATAATAAAATGTTTGGCTTGTGCTCAGCTATTAACATACTTATGTATAAAAAGGGGGCTTTTTTGCTTTGTTTTGATATTTTTTGAGACAGAATCTGACTATGTATCTCAGATTGGATTTTAACTCATTATGTAGCTCAAGATGGCCTCAATCTCATGGCAATCTTGACTACCTCCTAGTGCTTGAACTACAAGTTAGTGTCACCAAGCCCAGCTCCCAGTTTTTAAAGACAGACAATAGGAGCATAGTCACCTATTGTCAAGTTTTGAGGATGGAAACATACAAGAGAAGATAGGAAGCATTTGCAACTCAAAAATACTATGATCTTATGTATAAATAAATAGGAAGAATCTATGCTGATAATATGGCAAGACAAAAAGAAACAAGAAAGAATGGTTGGGACAGGAAAGTCTTCCAGAAATAAGTCCCAGGAGTCCATGCAAAGACTTGAAAAACACAAACAAAACCAAAAACATGCTCACTCTCTTTTAGAGATGCCCGTCACCTGAGGAATGGATGAAAAAGTTGTGGTATTTTGATACACTGGAGTATTACTCAGCTATAAAGAATGATAAACTTGAAGGCTTTATATTTAAGTGGATGCCACTTGAAGATATATTCATAAGTAAAATAAACCAGACCCACATGTGTAAATATTGTATAGTCTCCCTAGTGTAAGAACTAAATTAAAAGGAAAGAGAGGACTTGAGGATTAGATAATGAAGAGAGGGAAAGGAGAAAAGCTAGGAAACATGA
>NDGN011343230.1:0-10736 GCA_002564285.1 Tympanoctomys barrerae | reverse complement strand
AGCGTGGAGCGTGCAAGTGCTTCCAGCTGTCACACTTTCCTTTCTCTTTCAGGTGTTAAAGTGGGTAGAAGAAGCAGTGCAGGCTGCCAAAGTTCACCTCTTATCAACAGATCATTTGAAACAGGCTGTGAATACTTGGAGAATTCCTTTTGATCCCAGCCTCAAAGAGGTCACTGTGTCCCTGAGTGGCCCTTCTCCACTGATTGAGGTTCGCAATCCTCTAGGTGAGATAAATCAAACACCACATTCTAAAGTTCAAAGACCATGGGGGAAGGGAAACTTTTTACACAAGTGAATGCTAGCTTTATGCATATATTAAATAACATTCAGAAATGCCTAGAGGAGATGTTGAAAAAAGAAAATGTCTTTCATTCCTAAGTGTTGTTGAATTAACATAAGGCTTAGAAAGCTAAAACTTCTCATATTTAAACAAAATAGATTAAGATAACTGTAGGTATATTACCCAAAAGGATATGAAAATTTAACCTGAAATTTTTCATCTCTATGTAAGATATTTCACAGTAATTTATACTATAAAATGTAATTGCTATAGATGAATCACACTAAAAATGTTGCTTCTAAAACAACTGTCTTTACACCAAACCATTTTCTTTAAAAGGTGTACTTTTACAGAAAAAAGTTGTTAAAAATCAAATTTACCCTATCAACTGAGGAATGTTTTAATTTAGTTCTTTCAATTTTATTTTATAGCCATATGGTCTCTTTGAGTCTGCTGCCAGTTAGTGATGATAAGACTCACACTGAAAAATAACCTAGTAATAAAATAAATCTCATTTTTCTTAATGGCATTTAGAAATGCTTTTTGCCTACTGGTAATTTGCCAAATGCTTCTATTTCCAATTTGGCCACGCAAGTTTTAGAAGTACTTTTCTCACTTTGTGAGTATTACGTATAAAGAGGGAGGTGACTAGCTTTCTTTATTTTCTAGAAGAAAATATACAAAAGAAGGCAGCATGTGCATTTGTCCTCGGAGGCTGCATCCACTACCAAATACAGTGAAATAACGAAATAAAGAAAATCTGTTTTGTTCAAGTCTTCAGCAGGTTTGGCCACATTAGTGGACTTTCTCTTGAGATAGTGTCCACTGTCACAGCGACCCTGCCACTCAGAGAAGACTTACATTGTCTGTGATCTGGATGCTTGTGGGCATTTTTATCCATCGCACTGCTTCTACTAATTTAAAAAAACATTAGACATACAATGACCACAAATTTGTTTATTGAAACATAGCATACTTGCCACTTACTTTTTGATGTAATGAAAGAAGTCATCCATAGTGAATAAACAATGACTGAATTCCCAATTTGCTCTTCTTCTGTAAGTTCCAAGTATTGGATACTTTTGATAACTCTCGGGGCAGTAGGGCATGGTGTCACGCTACTTTACTACACTGGCTCCTTTAATAATTCCTAGGACAGATAAACCTTGCTCCCATACTTCATGGAAAACTGGGTAAAGCTTTATACTTTCTTCAAAGATATTTCCAAGGCTCTCATGTTAGTAATACCTTGAGTGATTGCCAAGAAGAAATTTACTCAGGGCTTATTGTGTTGCCCTCTGTGTAATCTAAATTCCTCTAGTGATGGCACACACTTCTTGGTAGCATGGGAATTGTTACCTACGCTGGCTTCAGAAACATGACTTCAGTTTGTCAGTCCGTATTCTCATTTTGCTATTAAATTGGCACAACAAATGGGAATCCTGTTTCTTCAGTTCCAGGGCCCAGAAACCCTACAAGTGAGTATATTTTGGATAGAAATAAAATAATATTTTAGGCTATGGAAACAAAGGTCTGCCAGGTAATATGTACTGGAAACAAAGTGCCTGTTATTTTATCCAAAGAATAAAAAATAAGTGTTTTTTGGGTTAGTGTGTAACACACTTGAGTAAGTATGTTTCTGTTCTGTGAAACCTGATCAGACTCTTAGCTGTTTATCATCTTAAGTTAGTTAATATATTTAAACAGGAAAAGATTCTGCTTCTTACCTTTATGTTGATCTTTCAGGGAAGCTGATAAAAAAGGGATTTGGCCTGAATGAACTATTAAATATCCATAACTCTGCCAAAGTGGTGAACGTGAAAGAGCCTGAGGCTGGAATGTGGACAGTGAAGGTATTATTTCACGAAGTCTGTTTGTTATTTTATTGTTACGTTGGCCTGTTTATAAAGTGTATACATATAGCAGTTTGTACCTACTCCTGCAGTCATGGACAGCACGTTTAGTAAAATGCCATGTATGTCATTCATGCGTAGGAGATGTGTCGATCACACGAATTTGGTACTATTAAGTTTTGATGACCGTGAATGTCATTGATGGGACATAAGAATGTTTAAAATTCCTGGATCGTTTCCCTATCATCAAATCTGTAGGTTGATTTTATTATCCATCCACTGCTTCCAAAATCATCAGAGATGGAGCTAAGAGACAATAACGGATATAGCCACAGGCTCTGGGGTGGGACTGTGTGTGTGCATCTCAATCTTAAAAGCTGTATTTTCTTGGGAGCAGAATTTCTCTGTGCCTGCTTTGCTCCTCTGTCATGTGGGGACAAAAGTCCTTTACTTCTTAAGTAGGGCTGGAAATTAAAGTAAGATGAAAACTTCTCCTAATATCTGTGACCCTGAGCGAGCTCTCAATAGGCTGTTGTTACTTAGTGGATTCCTTGTTTTATTCAAAACAAATGGTATTAGTGTCCTTGAATTCCTGTAAGGACTGTCTAGTCAGTGTATGAAACACTCTACTGTATTGACGGTAGAGTGGAAAGAGGGAAAGCATAAACACCAGAAATTCAGATATCGTAAATCAGAGATCTAGGGCCTGGCAGATAGTTCAGCGGATTAAAGTGACTGCTTAGGCAGAGGGCAGGGACCAGGGTTCGATCCCCAGCCTGCCATGCCAGCCCCAACCCCAGGGCACAATGACACAGCAGTTGAGACTGGGTTTGGTGGCGCTTGTAGTGCTTAGGAGGCTGAGAACAGGAGGATCACTACAAATCTGCTCTGTGTAGTGAGACCCTGTAAACCCTGTACTTTAAATTACATTAAAAAGAAATCAGAGATCCAGTTTTATTGCAGATTATATGGATGGCCTACTGTAGAAGGCATTCTGAGTGACTTGCCTATATTTCTTAGATTTTTCAGTGTGTTTTGATCTTTTTTCCAATTCTAATTTCTACATTTCTATATCTGAGAGTTCCCCCCATTCCCCAAACAGGAGAAAGCTGTTCTGTGGAGGAATTAGTACCTCTCAGGAGCAGCTTTCAGGTCCCAAAGGCATAACTGCCAGATGCTCACCATAGGAGTTCTGCTGAAGTTCACCTTCCTTGGCCCTTCCTGTCTTCCTATATTACTTCCTCTCCACTCACCAGTGTACTTTGCTTCCCCCAAGTAAACAACTTGTGTTGGATTCCTGGGAGGGCCTAGGTAAAGATACTGTATATATTGTCTTTTCTTTCACTAAATCACTCTCCCTGTATAAGAGATGAGATTGATTCTATCATGACTCAAAATCCCAAAATACTGTTAAAAAGTGTGGAAGTGGTGCACTATAAAAATTCAAGGAACCAGTTGCATGCCATGTAGACTTTTTAAAAAAGAATATCTACATTAATTCTTTCACTTTAAAGAATAACAGTTGGGCTGGGAAGATAGCTCGGCAGTCTTAAGCATCTCCCTGGCAAGCACAAGGCTCTGAGTTTGATCCCTAGTACTGCATGCTAGATGCAGTGCTGGCCCTGGAACTGGGCATGGTAATGCACACCTATAATCCCAGCACTGGGAAGGCTGAAACAGGAGGATCATTATGAGTCTGAGCTGTGTAAAAAGACCCGCTAACAAACAAACAAACAAACAAACAAATATTTAAGAAAGAATGACAGTTGATGTTGCTATTCTGTTTAAGTTCTAGGAAGTCAACTGTTTAGTCTCAGAACTCTAAGCCCTGCAAAAGTGAAAAAAAGAAACTATAGATTTTGTTTGAGATGAATAATATGGGACAAGAGAATAGGTGAAGAGTAGGGCTAGGGAGATACCTCAGAAGTTTAAGTGCCTGCCTGGCAAGCACAAGGACTCGGGTTTGATCCTTGGTACCACATGCCATGCTAGCCCCAAAACCAGGCATGGTGGTACACACCTGTAGTCCCAGCACTGAGGAGGCTAAGAGAGGAGGATCACTACAAGTCCAAGATGTGTAGTGTGACCCTGTACCAAATAAATAAAAGATTAAAAACAATTTTTTTTCTTGCTTTATCTTGGTCTTAACCATCCAGCGGAAAAGTATAAAATCGAGGTATAAAAAGTAAAGCCATATTAATATGCTGAGCTGTAAAAGGCTCAAGTCAATAACTTCTGACACTGCCAGTCTTGCAGATAACCCACTACTGGACTATATTGGATTACTCTGCTGAATTCATGCACCTACAATGTATGCATGGCAATGGAATACACATCTCTGACAAAACACAACAAAAAATGGGATATAAAAGGACCATTTTGTAGTGGAAATGCATATGTATATATCTATATCTATATCTATATATATCTGTGTATACACAAAAGCATAATATATAGCTACTTTCTCTTAGTTCAATGAGAAGGTTTTGAACTAATAATGTTTAGACAAGATAGCATGTCTGCATTTTGTACTAGGAATAACTACTACAAAGACAACAATATGCAATGTATTAATTATTGTAACTGTCCTGGCAACCTGTTTTGAAACTATCTCATTGTTACTTCTTTCTCAATAAAATTATTAAAAGATAAAAAAGGAGAATAGGTGAAAAGTGAATCTGGGAATGTCTTAATGAGTGGACCAAGAATGATCCACTAAGCCTGCTTTAGGCATGCAATTCCTTGTACACGTTGGCAATCATAGAGTATTTTGCTATGATATGTTAAATAAATGTAGCTAAGTTTGATGTTTTGATTATTTTGATAAACTTGTGCAAAATCGGACTAGTGTTGATTCTAATTTTCTTCAACCAAATAGGAAGAAATGTAAGAAATACTGAGTCTTTTTATCTCCCTGAAAGTTTAAGCATGACCTAAGTCAACAGTTTCCTGAGCTATCTGTCCACAGGGGTAGTTAGTCCTCTTGCTTTCTGATTAGTGCTATTAAATTATCCATTACCGTTTGTGAAATATACATAAGTGATACAATTTCATTCTTATGTATTACTAGTAATTTATTGTAAGGTACTTGAACTCATTTTCAGGTCATTTGAATTGCTACCAGTGATATTTCCTCTAGTAAAACTCTTGCCTAGGGAATGTGTTGCAAGACTGTTGTTTTGCTTTGCACCTGACACACCTATTCATCCAGACATTTATTCAGGAAATATTTACTGAGTGTCTGGTTTTGGCTGTGTTCCACGCTACTTACAGGGCACTAAGCACATTTAATTGATAATTTGAACAGAGCAGTAACTGAAGATTAGCCTTTGAGTGAGGACAGTGATAAGTTGATGAAGCAATGAAAACTCTGTTAAGACAAGCTTCTAAGCTCAGTCTCCTATAACTAAGAGAATAATAAAATGACACTGTATGTATTACAGTGTTATCTGAAATTATATCAACGTCACTCCACTCTTGGTTCATACCATTTCTAGTATAAAATTGGTCATAACAACAATTAAACAAAGGATGAGCATTACAGTGCAACTTAAAATAAATAAACATTTTTGTTCCTATACAGAGTATGAAAAGAATCTGTCAGGATGATGCAAAGAAAACTGAGCCGAGCGTACTGCCATAAATAATACTGCTGACACTGGGTCTCCCTTTGGGATGATTAATCAATAATAAATATTTTACCTGTGTGCTTTTTTTTTTTGTGAAGAGAAAAGTCTGAGTTAGATAGTGTATCCTTGGAGTTATCGCCATGCACTCTGCTATCTGGAAAATGTCTGCTCTATCAGAAGGAATAATAGAACTTTTCCCTCCTAAACTTCAAGCAATGGTTGTTATCTCAAGTTATGGAGGACAGTCTAGATGCTGTTGGACCTTGGCACTGCATGGAAGGATCACTGAATTGAGTCTCGGCTCATCTGTACTCATGTCCCACTGCATGCCTTTGTACTTTAGTCAAGTACAATTGTGTCCTGGTCCCCTCTCCTCCTCTCTTATGCAACACACTTTCTCCATGTGGTTCCTTCTTTCTAGAATGCCTTTCTTTTCAGTCTTACATGTCACTATCCAGGGATCAGCTCAAATAGTAATACTTTCCTCAAGGCATGTGAATTTTTTTTTTCCTCCAAAATCTTTTCCCTCTGACTTTCTAGTGATATTTTTCTGCATTTCCCTTTTAGATTAATTTCTCCCTTGTACCATTTTTATTTATGTGAAAATTTCTCTTCCCAATTTATTGTAGTCTAGATTTTGTCACTAATAGATGCAACACTGTCTGGGAATGAACTATATAAATATTTATGAAAAAATTAATACATTTATGCTGATGAGGTCTAGGAAAGCAGAGAGAATATGGGTTCAGGTTCCTGCAGTTGGTATAATACACAGATCACTTTAATGTGTCTATGATTTAAAATGTTATGGCAAATGGTATTTCTTTTAGTTTGTGGTTTCTCCAGCAAATTCTTTTCTGTGACATATTAGGGAACTTTTAAAAAACAGAGACAATGAGCCAACTCATTTGTATAATTATTTAAACAACTCAAACATTTTAGGTTGCCTGTGATGTAGGTAAATTATGCTAAAAATGACTGAAAGGAACATAAAACTTTATGAAAAGCAGACGTTTGTTTTGTAGTCCTAAACTTGCATTTGTAGGGAAGCTACAAACCCTGGATCTTATTGCTGTGGAGCAATATGAATTTTCCGTTCAAGCATCTATATCTATATATAGAGTATTTGTGTAAAACCACAAAAACTTTCTGGGCCAATTTTTGTCTTCTGTTCCTTAAGATAAACTCCCTGCAAAGATACAGGTTTAGTTAATACTAAATGTTTCTAGTACTAGGATTATCAATGTGATCATATAATTTAACACACTCTTTGGGGGTATGTTTCCATTAAGTAAATTTGGATAAACCATCCTTAGATAATCTCCCAAGTAGAGAAAAACATGTGGTTATACTGACATTCAGAGGCTAATAGAAATATTTTGGTTTGAGGTGGTTTTATCGCTCATCAACATACACTAATCCATTCTCTGCAGAACAAGAATAGTTCAGAGATCATACTCAACTAGAACCAGCTTGTTTAGGAATCATAATTAAATCCACCTCGAATCTTCAAAGACCACACAGGAATGTTATTGTTCTGGCTTCTAATTATGCTTTCCTGGTGACTCTGTTGACTATGTTGGTAGACTACACCAGCTGGTTGTTTAAATGCATTAAGTACAGCACTAATTTAATATTTTGGTCAATGGAGTGCTTTATAGTGACATTTCCTGGAAAATATTCAGTTATTTTGGCAATGATCTGTCAGTACCAGATCATTAGCTAAAAAAATGCTTCTATTTAGAAAAGAATGGACTATTGGACTATATTGGATTATTGTGCTGAGTTCATGCACTTACAATATTTAAATGGCAATGGAATGCCCATCTCTTCAAAACTAAACAAAAAAAGGGGATACAAATGAAGGACCATTTTGTTTCTTTATATACAAAATAGTTAGGATAGATATACAGCTAGTGTCTCTTAATTCAATGAGAAGACAGATTTGTACTAATAGTGTTTAGACAGGATATTATGTTTGCATCTTGTGCTATGAAAACCACTACAAAGACAACAACATGCAATGTATTAATTATTGAAACTGTCCTACTAATCAGCTTTGAAACTGTCTCATTGCTATTTGTTTCTCAATAAAATTAATAAAAATATTTAGAAAAGATATTTGTTTAACTGGGTAAGATAAAGTTGGGTATATGTACATATGCATGGATAGATAGGCATATGTGTGTGTGTTTTTAAATAGAATTTATTTTATGCTGTGCTATTTTTCTCTCCTTATCATCACATTCTTGCCCAATGGAATGATGGCATTTAACTCTAGGAGGCATTATTATTTTCTTATGACTTGTACAGTGCCCGGTTACACTAGGTTCTCAATCTATAGTTTATTCTAACTATCATATTCTTTAGTTTTGAAAAGAATGATGTATCTCTTAAGAGCAAATACTTGAAAAAATATGGATACCTTATGGAATTTAATAGACATTATTTAATGTCCCTTTACCTTAGAGGTATTAAGTCAAATGAAGGACAATAGTAGCTTCTTAATGTTGTCATAATTAAATATCTAGTTGCTATTAGTTCATTGAAAAGTTTATGCCTATATTGCTTGATCAATTTTTCATGCTTCTATCTTGTAATCTAAGCAGCTACTTTGAAGATAACAATATGCAATGTACTAACTAAGGTTAGTTTCCTACTATCTTGGTTTTAAATTTTATATGATTACTTTTATTATTTCTCTTTTCTTTAAAAAATTTTATGAAACATTTCAACTCTGGGTAGATCAATGAATAAAATTAGTTATCTTCTTGACTATAAAAAATACATTCGCCTTTTTTAAAAGGTAGCTATACATAATTTTTTTAACCTGTAGGGAGACCTGCCATTGTATAAAGTAATGCAACTCTGTAGGAAAAAGCTGCAAAAACCAATTATGTCAGTCACATTTTATTTTAAGTTATAACACAGTAGATTTTTCTTTATGTATTTGGTACAGGGTCTCACTACGGACTTGAACTCATAGTGATCTTCCTGTTTCCAACTCCCCAGTGCTGGCATTATGAGCATGAGCCACCACTCCCAGTCTCGGTGGCCAGCTCAACATGCCTGGGGAAGGGCCGGCAGGGCATGTGGTGCTAGAGATTGACCCTGGTCCCTGTGCCTGCCTAAGCAGGTGCTTAGTCCACTGAGCTATCATGCCCTGGACCTAGATTTCATATTTAGTACTAGCAGGAATTTTCACTGGTTTACCACAAGAAGGTTGATACTTCATTAATTGCACATGTCCTATGGGGTTTAACAACATGCTGTATTTTATAAATACTGAAGACCCCACTACAACTTAGAGCTTACAGTCTCTCTAGTCACTTGGGTAAGGCAAAAGTCATGGGATATATATGGAATAAATAAGAGGAAATGGATTTATGTTACTTCTGTCTCATCCCAGAAGAGGCACACTTTTTAGACCCTTTATAAATTACTGATCAGACTTAAGGTTCAATGGTATGCTGGAGATGGCTCACCATGACTTGTAGTGACTCACGGGGAATGACTATACTGCTCTCTCTTCCTGGTTATATTCAATGCAGCCTGAGGGGGAGCTAGAGATCAGACACAGTAGGAGTATTCACACTATCAAATTAGAGAATACCTAAGTTGACTGCTCCTAACTGAAGGGTACTTAGAAATGGAGAACAGTAAACACATAGTTGAATAATATTATTGCCTTCTATGTCAGAAGGACCAATATTACCGAGAGATTGTGTAAAACTGCTATGTCTAAACTTTGATACTATAGAAACAGCATTGAACTTGCTGTCAGAACTTAAGTAATGGTTTCTTTAAGCGTCTATTTTTTATGGTTCCATAAAAATCATCTTTGGCCATAATAAGGTTATAAAAGATAATATATGATTATGATTATATAAGATAATATATGATTTTACTCAGCATAATGCAGCTGGAACACTTAAATGAATTCTTGATGAGTCAGCCATGAGCCAATCTTAAGGGAATCTAAGGAAGAAAATCAACACTAGGCAGTGTATTGGTTTTAATCTCATTTATTAAACTCAGGCGTATTAGGTACAGATGGAGAAATATTCTGTGAGTTATGAATATGACATGGTTATTGCCCTAAAGGGAATTTCAGTATAGCCAGATATTCAATAAAACTTTGCCTTTAAACTAAATAGATCCATTTGCAATAGCGCTGGCCAGGAAGATCTGAGCTGTGACCTCAAAGAAGCTTCTCAGGTCACCTGGAGCTCTCCATGGTGCTTGCACTACGGTACAGCAGCTGATCCTGTGTCTAATTTCCTGCTCAGCTTGCTCCAACTAGAAACCTCGGCTCAGGTCTACTTTGCTCCCCCCTTTTTTCTTTTACTCTTACTGCTTTATAGGTTAAGGCCACCTACATATAACTTGAGTATGTCAATGTGGATTTAGTGTACCCCTGTTTTTGCTAAGCCTTGCCTCATATCTGCTCACAGTGCAGTAGCACATGCATTTCTGATTTAGATTCTTTGAGAACATAATGAATATGATAATCAGTGTATAAACTTTTTAAAATGGTATGATTCAGCTGACTATTTGAAACATAGCTCTCAGAGTTTCTTGCCCATTAAATCCTGTCCAGCATCGGGTGTCTATAAGAGTTCTTGTTCTGCTATATGCCAGTGTGATGCTCCTAGATTTCCTTTTTCTTAGCTACACAAGCTATGAAGTTATGCAGGAATGACCCTTTAAAGCATTCTGTAGTGCAACTTTGCTTTTGGGGCCCCTATTCTAACAGTAATGTACCCCACAGATTCAATCTACATATAAAAGACCAAGTAGAAAACATTAAAGATGGAAATTTTAGCCTCATTTTTTATTACATACATAAGAAATTATGCTTGTGCAGTTTGAGTTTTGTTCATGAACTGTTTGCCTGCCTCTATGTCTTCGAGATTTCCACCTACTTTCTCTTCCAGGAGATTTAGTGTTTCTGATTTAATGTTTAGATCTTTA
>NDGN011343226.1:0-18011 GCA_002564285.1 Tympanoctomys barrerae | reverse complement strand
CCCCAGACCCACATTTAAATTCCACATTCACTGCCTTGTAGCCATGAGCCTGGAGTGCATGGAACAGAGAGGAAGTGGAAGGACATCTTATGGGAGAGCTAGGGAGACAGCAGCCATATAAGGTCACAAGGCCTGGGCAGAAAATTTTGTTCTTATACTAAAAACACGAGGAAAGCAGACAGGTCCACTTGGCTATTGAGATAGGAGAATAGGTGAAGATATCCTGGAGATAGGTGAAGCACAGTTTCAAAGGAGAGAGACCAGATATGCAGCCCCTACAATAGTCTTGGAGAAAAGGGATGACCTCCGGGACCATGGGGCAGCGATGGAGGTGGCGAGCAGCTGAGAGTCCAGATGTGTGCAGAGGTAGAGTCTTCAGGCTATGCTGCATGTCAGTTTATGGTTACATAACTGAGGAACTGCTTTTTGAGTTTTGTGTACTCCACTAAATAGAGTGCCAGGGGGGAAATCACATTCATCTTGCCCATTAATGAGTTTCTTGCCCTACACCTTGTTGAAAAACTGTAGTAAAAGAAGGAATAAAACCTGAACATCATCCTGGTGGGTTGAGTCTGCTGCCCTGAGCCAGTGGTCTCTTGCCCTGCCTTTCTCCCCTGCCCTGTGGATCTCTGTCTCCACAGCTGGAGCTGAGGCCAGGATGGAGCTGACACCTTTGACCAATGGGACTGGGAGAGAGAGTGATGGGAAAATGGGGCAGGAGCAGAGGAGAAAGAAACATGGGGAGCAGAACATATTCAGCTAGTGGCCTGAAGAAGCACAGGGCCAAAGACAGGAAGAGTGATAGGAAAGCAAGTCCCAGAGAAGGGAGTCTGGGCTTTTCTCCATGGTCACCAGAACCTAATGGTACAGTTGTTCCTCTGAGAGCAGCCCACCAGTGATGGTGGTTCACTGGTGTGGTGGAGACAGACATTACACCAGAGGCCCGGAAAGCTGAGGCACCAAGGGTTTGGGTTTCTTTCCAAGTACTAATGGTCAAATTTCAACATCTGGCTCCCTGTCCCCTCTGTAACTTGGTAGTTCTGGGACAGGGTGGAAACAGCTGCGAGTGGGTGGAGATGTCAGGGTCGGGAGTATGAGTGGATGGGGCAGATGGCGCATGGGAGGTGGGTGGCAGGGAGTGCTGCAGGGAGGGCCTGGGACAGCACTATAGCTAGGTTCTAAGGGAGAAGCAAGAAGACAGGGGTGACAGGGAAAGGGGAAGAGAAATGGGGCTCCCTTCTGACATTCATACCACACATCCTTCTTTTAACCTTGTAATCCTACCATGCCCTGGCCATCACTCATGATCTCTGTCCTCAACAGGGGTCCATACATGCTCACAACCTGTCATAAATGCAGCTGTAGCTCACCTTCCTCCCCAGCTCACCTTGCTACCTGGGCCCAACCTTCGCGTGTACACAGGTATCTCGCTTCCTCCACTGCTGGCCCACAGGAAACTCTGCACATTTGATTGCCTCACATGCATGAGTGCGTGCACACACATCTGAGTACCTGACCTGGGTAGCCCTGGACTGATCAGAAATGGAGTCCTAAAGATCGTAAATTCTTGCCTGGAATGTGAAACCTATCTTGCTCCATGATTCTTCTCCAGTGTCTAATCTAGAGAGAGACAATCCTGGTGATGCTGGATTTTCATTCTAGCCCAAAATATCTACAAGGATTTATTATAGTTCTTCTACGCGAAGGCCCCTCTGCTACCTCTGAATCCTGTTCTTAGGTCACTTAATCGACCCTGAGTCTGGATATCTTTTTCAAAGCTTGTTAAAGGCCCATCTCTGCCAGAAGCCCTGGCTGGTTAATTCCTCTGGACTTAGTCCCTTTCTGCCCCCTTCCCTCTTCTCTGCCATCAGCTACTCCACTGGCATTGAACAAAAGCACAGAGGGCTGCCAAGGATTGGGCTTGTGTGAACTGCCTGCCCCTGCCCACTCATCCACTCTATCCACAAGTCCCCTAGGACAGGGTGAGATCTCCTCTCTCTTTGCTCCCCACAACACCTCAGCCTGGGGTCTGCCTAGGAATTACTCAGCCCTGGTGAGGACAGAGCCCTGAGCAGATGGTACATGTGGAGGAATGGAGAGGTGTGGGTAGGGTAGTAAGAGAGAGGCTTGCTCAAAACTGCAAGGGCAAGGCCAACATCAGAACCTGAGACCTGAGACGGGCCTTCCCTACTGAATGACCTACAGGCAATTGCCCTTAACTGGTCCGGCAACATTTAGCTCTTCTTACTCTAGCAATGAATGAGCTGCCCAGGCTTAGTTGCTTTGTCAGCTTTTCTGCCAGAAATACTCTCTGATGAGGAGAGAAGAGAGAAACCTGGAACTACAGAGAACAAGGCGGGCAGGTCTCCTATGGCAGGGAGTTAGGGAGACACCAGAGATAAGGGACCTTGAGGGAATCAAACCTTTCTCTGTTCCTACGTCCACTGAGGAGGCAAGAGCTCGGATGCAGAGTCAGAAATAAGAAGAGAATCATATATTTGTTTGCAATCTATTTTTAATAGCTTATAAACATGTTTTGTTGGTAACCAAGGGCTTCTTTGCTCTTAACCAGGGCCTGGCAGGGCTGCCAAGCAGGCTCAGCCCATTTGCCCCCTGAGAACAACTTACCTCAAAGGCTTTCCCATCGAAGGCACAAAACCTGACACTAAGAGAAGCAGCAGTTCTCCAGCGACAGGCCCCATACTGTCTAAGGACTGTAGTGGTGGCCCCTCACAGTGGGCCCCACAGAGAAGAGGGATCAGGGCTGTTCATCAAAAAAGGTGAGGAGACATGGAGAAAGCCAGAAGAAACCACCAGAAGAAGCTGGAAATGCATCTTCCCTTCCTTCCTCTCTTCTCCCTCCTATCTACCACGAGGTGGTCATCAACCAGCCCAGGACAACAGAGTACTGCCTTCAACAGCCAGTGTCCGGAAACTGAGGAATTGAGCTATAGCCAGGCATCTGGAAGGGAGAAGGCTGTTGTTAGAATTTAATTTTCACTGACTCCTCCCACCATTTGGGTCCCTCCTCTCCTCTCTGGGGACACTGGGAAGATCAGTATGGTGATAGCTGAAGAGTTCTTCGTCCTGTTCTCTGGGAGACAGTTGCTGAATCTGAGGGCTGTTATCAGAATCTCTGCACACAAGGTCAACCCACACTCATTGCCTCAATGAGTGGGAGTGGAGGCAGCAATGGTGTGAAATTCCCAATCCCACTACCAGGGGTGAACTTTTTCTGAAGATACAGTAAGTGCAAAACTCATCTGTCTAGAGAAAAACCTGTTCAAACAACTTCAGAGGTAAATGTTCACTCTACTAAGGGATCCTTCACTCACTCACACACACACACACACACACACACACACACACACCCCTTCCTATTTATAAAGGAGGAAATTAAGTCACAGAGAAATACTATGGTGCCAAAGCATAGAGGAGGACAAGGTGCCTTCCCTCCAGAAGGAGCCCCCCAAAAATATTCCTTCTGCCATGTCACTCTCTCTGAAGTCCACGAAAACATCTGCCTCTGTGCAAACTCCTTTTAGGACTTGCCATATACATGCTTATCCTTTAATTAATGGGATGCAAAGCTACAAGGGAAAGGTTGGCTCTAGAGCCATCCTAAGGGCCTTTCCTCCCTCAGACTTCTTTGGAAGTTACAGAGAACATGATGGACACACTCGGTCTCACAACAGTGAAGGAAAAGTTCTGCCCAGCAACATAGGATACATTCATTTACTTACTGAGGAACTTCTTTGTGTAGATATTGTGGAAGGTGTTAGAGTTCAGTCTTCACAGAGTTTCGAGTTTTTAAACTTACATTTTTACACAGAATGCAGACTGTTATAGTTTGGATTTCAAATGTGCCCTAAAATTCATGTGTTAAAGCCTTCTCTGGTTGCCAGTTGACAGGCTCTTTTTTCCCTGAGACAGGGTCTCATTTTGTAGTGCAGGCTGGCCTTGAACTTGCTATGTAGCCTAGACTCACCTCGAACCCATGGCAGTCCTACTGCCTCAACCTCACGAGTGCTAGGATCACCAGCATGCGCCACCATGCCTGGTTTTGGTGGGCTTTTGGGGGATGATTGCATCATGAGGGCTTTAATTTTATCAAGTGGATTGATCCATTAAAAAGGTCACAGTCAATGGCATTGCTGGGAGGTGAGTGGAAACAGGAGGTAGAGCCTAGCTGAAGGAAGTGGGTCAGGGGGCCACGACCTTGGGGGCTATGCCTGGTCCCCAGCCCCTTTGTCTCTAGCTCCTCTCTGTTACCTTCTTTGCTTTTGGCTGCCATCATGAATTTTCTGTTCTGTTCTGCCTCACCACAGACAGAAGGAGCCAAGCGACCACGGACTAAATAAAGCCCCAGAAGCTGTGAGTCAGAGTGGCCCCTTCCTTCTTGGTAAGCTCACTGGTGAAACAGACGCCCGCAGCAGAGGCATGGGAGGAGACTGGAGATGATGAAGCACATAGAGAGACCCACCCAAGACTCAGGAGAGGTGAGCAATTGAGGAGGCCCCTTGGGGCAGCTGGCAGGATGAGGAAGGCTTAGCTAACTAGAGGAGGTGAAGGAAGAGGCAGACAGAATAGAGTGTGCCACACACGGGCAGAAGGAAGGGTGTCCCAAAAGAAAAGAAATAGGTCCATTACATCTGTAATGATTCCCTGAGGCTCCTTCCCAGCACGGATTTCCTAGAGGCTGTGGAGTACCAGATTCCAGATTAAAGGTACCATAGTAGCCATATATAACCTACAAGCCTTTGCTTTGGGATTTCTGCTGAGCCCACCAGGGAAGTTGAAATGAATTGCTGCAGCCCCAGCAGTGGAAGAAAAGGGCATTTGTCCACTGTAAGGCTCATGGGGCATCCCTCCTTGGGAGGGAGCTGAGTAGGACACAAGGACTGATCATAGTGCTCAGACCTGGGAGACACCTCATTCCAGAGCCCCTTTCCAGAAGAGCAGTCCCAACCCTCAGCCAAGGCTCCCCACAGAAGCTCTGTCAACTTGAGACCTCTGGTGGGATAGGTGAGGAAAGTGCTTCTGTTTATGGGGGCCCAGGTGTACCTTAGTCAACCAGTCATATTCCACAGGTTGTCCAGCACCAGTGTGGCTACCACGGACCCACCCAGGCCCAGGGCCCAGATTAGCTTTCACCAGGAGCAGCCAACCATGGCCCACAGGTGAACGCTGGCCCACAGCCTGCTTTGTAACTAAATTGGTTTCTTATTGCTGGGGAAGAATACCTGACACTCACAACTTAAGGGAGGGGAAGTTTACCTGGACTTACTATAGTTAGTTGGCCCCAAGGAAGAGGGGTATGGAGAAAGAGAGCTGCTCACCTCATGGTGATCAGGAAGCACAGAAAGAAAGAGGAGCTGAGGGGCTAGGGAGATAGCTTGGCAGTCTAAGTGCCTGCCTGGCAAGTGCAAGGACTTGGGTTTGATCCCCAGCATCACATGCTGGGCTGGCCCCAGGCGCAGAGCCAGCCACCAAAACCGGACATGGTGGCGCATGTCTGTAATCCCAGCACTGGAGAGTCTGAAAACAGGAGGACCATTATGAGTACAAGCTGTTTAGTGAGACCCTGTCCCAAACAAATAAATAAGAAAGAAAAGAGGCGCTGGACAAGAAGAGAAACCCTTCAGGCCACTCCCTCAGTGACCCACTCCATTTGGCTAGACCCCGCCTCCCAACAACAGGAGGCTGGCTATCCCACCACATAATCTAATCACCTTCCAAACACCTGAGACTTTGGGGGCCTATTTATTTATTTATTTATTGTATTTTAGGGAAAGGTTTACAGGATGTTCAGGGTCTCACTACTAGGTCAGACTTGTAGTGATCCACCTGTTTAGAGCCCCCCAAGAGCGGGGAGTACAGGCACGCACCACCGTGCCCAGTCTCAATCATGGTCTCAGTGCGCCCCAGGGGTGGGGCCAGCATGAACCCTCGGCCCCTGCACCTGCTTGCAAGCAGGCACTTTAATCCCCTGAGCTATTTGGCCAGCCCTTGGGGGCCATTTTAGATCTAAAACGCAACACCCATTCACTTGCATATCATCTGTGGCTCTTTTGTGTTACACTAGCAGAACTAAATATGGTCTGAGACTATTCACACTCTGGCCCTCACAGAAGTATACAGCATGCTTGGCTACATGAACTGTGAACTTTGAATCCTTGCATGTGTTTCAAGCAACCCCTGAAAATATGCCTCTGGCAACTCCAGCTTGCCAAATGTCCTGGCCTCAAAAACTGTCAGCCCCTAGACAAGGAATGTGCAGAGCCTCCTGCGGGCATAGCTGAGAAGAGCCCTCAGCTGGGCATGCAAGATGGTGTCCCACAGAGCAACAGACTGTGGAGCCCTTGAACCTCGAGCCTGATATGAACTGAGCCTGCTTTGTGGGGGTAAATGAAAGTCTCAGAAAATATTAACATATAGCAGCTGTGAGCAAAGTGTCAGCGGAGACAAAGGCTGCGTCATGGAGAGGCCAGGGTTGCTGGAGAACAGAAAGAGGGCCCCCGTGCTCGACCCTGCAACTTATATGATAGAGAGGCCCTGTCCAAAGATCTGGTTGTCTGGCAGCTGCCTTATCAGCACCCAGTCCTGAAGAGTTTGCACATTCCCCTCCTGGCCCCATGATGACAGCTGAACTCAGGCCAGAAATGTAGACCAGCCTGTCTGGATGGCAGAGAAAAGGAAGCAAGCGAAGTCTAAGAGAGAGAAATTCCCCAGAGGGCTGGAGGATTGTTTAGCTCCTTCTCTGGGGAGAGCTTCGCTCACTGCTCACACAGCTGGAGAAAAGGATCTTTCCAGCAGATGAAGCTTGAGGCTGATACAGTTAGAAAGTTCTCCCCAGGACTATCCTTCCTGGGTGGCTCAGGACACAGATCCTGGAGCCAGGTAGTAGCTCTGCTACTTCCTTACTCTGCACTTTTGATCAAATAAGTTTATCTCCCTGTACATTTGTTTTTGTACTTGTAAAGGGGATAAAAGAATTGCTTCACAATTTTAAATAAGATGCTATTTGCATAATTATGGAAAAGGATAGCTGGTGTGTGGTAAATTCCCCATACAGGGTAGCCGCCAAACTTATCCAAGGTATTTTTAAAAATGTATTTAGTACAGGGTCTATAGGGTTTCACTTCATAGATTGGACTCATAGTGATTCTCCTGTTTTCAACCTCCCAAGCGCTGAGATTACAGGCGCGCACCATCATGCACAGTCTCAATAGTTGTCTCGGTGTACCCCACGCATGGGGCCAGCAGGGCACACTGGGGATAGAACCCCAGCCACTTATCCAAGTTATTAAATTCTTATATTTACTTGCTCTTATGCTAGATTCAAGATTAAAATAAGTAGGTAGCAAAAGGCAAGAGATATTTCCTCCAGTGTTCAATAGTATGGTGGATCCAGGTGGCTTGGTGTTTGGCTAAAGAATACAATCTGTGTAGGCAGAACATTCTGCGACCTGGTGGCCCGCCCTCCTGCTCCTTAGCACTAGGCTACCTAGCACTTTGTTGAATGTGCACCAGTCCAGCCCACCAGAATCCTTTTCTTGACCAAAATAGATCCAAGAGGACTCCTGAGCTCCAGTTGGAGGCATTATGGATGTCCAAGACTTCGGTGGTGTGTGCCCCATCAAAGGCCATGGAAAGAGAAGCAAGATCTCAGGAATGAAGCTGACATCTGGAGTCCCACAACCTGGCCGTTCTCCCTGCCCACAGCTCCCTCACAGGTAAATATCTGCCCCCAAGTGCCAGACACAGCTTCTGCTGCATTGGGGTGCTGGTTACATTATGTTTCTGACCTGCAGCTGTCAGCTGAAACCCCTGAAACTCATCCTTTTGTCTCTCTTGTTGTCTGGGGGCAGGGCTTTCCAAATCCAGGCTTTTGAAAAATATTTAGTAATTACCTATTGTGTACTAGGCACTGTGTCAGGCATCTTACTCAGGTTGAGACATTTGAGGCAGGAGTGAATGAGACACCAACTAGATGCGCCAATAACATCGTGTTGCCTTGCTCCTGGGATTGACTTTCAGGCGGCAGGGTAACTGCAGGAGGCCCTTCCCTGGTGTTCCTATCTGTCCATCCCAAAGATGGCAGGGTGGGCAGTCCCTGACCCAGGCTGAGCCAGCTGCAGTTGCTTGTGATTAATGGCCTCTATTAACAGACTGTTGTAAACTGATCAAGTACCTCGTGCTCATGAACTTCTCACCTCTGTGAAAGCCCACACCCGTGACTATTCTTTAACCCCTGAAACTCCTGTTTCCCCTAACTTGAGAGACAGGATCTCAGAATGAGAGATCTTCAAAACACTTTCTGAGGAGAAAACAGCCTGGTTAACTCTCTGGGGTAAAAGGCCCAATCCCAAAGCCTGGTTTCACATGGGGTGGAGCTTCGGGGAGCCAGGAGAGGGGAAATAAGGAGCTGCCTTGAGCCACCAGCCACATGGGCTTGGCCAGGTAGCTTCTTCCAGTCAGGGCTTTGGGTTGCTTATCTGTTAAGTGAAGGGTTGGCCCAAAAGGAGTCTCAACAATGGCTCAGAGCTCAGGAATCTACAGAAATCACACACACTCCAGGCCTCCTACCTACCATTTCTTTATATCCTGAGAGAATATCTACAAGTATGCACCCCTCCCCCCCATCTGCCCAAACAATTAGGTTGGCTTCTTTCAAGTCCATCCTAAACATTTTTTTTAAAAAAGAACTCAGCATTCCTTGCCAGAGGGATATGCCAGATTCCTAGCCCGAAGAAACTATTCCACTTCTAACATGTTTTCACTTTCCACTCTGGGGTCTCTCGTTTATCCCTAAAGGGTATTGAGATCCATAGGGTTCAGCGAACTCGCAGCTGGGAGATGAGAACCCTCAAGGCAGTGAGCTGGCCTCTGTCCCTCCCTCTCTGTCTCACAACGCCCCTGCGGGCCTTTAAAACCACAGCTCCCTCCAGCTATGAGTGCAATGTGAGGCAGGCAATCTCTCGAGTGTGAAATGAGTACGTGTAAAAACGGCGGATTAGTGTCTGCGTGCTGCTATGTCTCCCGGGATCAGCAGAACCCAGCCTCCTGCCCGCCAGGGCGCGGAGCGGCGACCTCATGCAGGCGCCGGGAGCGCGCGGTGGTCAGCGCGCCCCCAACGGGTCGGGCTCGCTTTCCGCAGCAACCTTAGCTTCTGAAAAGCTTATGTCTGTCGCCGCTCAGACTACAGAGCCAGGGACAGGCCTCCGGGACGTCCCTAACGGGCTATCTCAAGCTTCCCAGCCCCCACTCTACCCCAGGAGAAAACGGGAGTTGCCCCTTCCCTGGGTCTCCCTTCCAGGAACCCTCCTTGCTCAGCCTGTCCCTGCCTGTCCCTAGCAAGGGGGCAGTGAGCAAGGGGGCAGCGAGCTGGGGGGCAAATGCCAAGGGAGACTTGTCACATTGTTCCCCGGGTTAATTACCTAGGGGAGAGAAATCTGAGAAGCATCCTTCTCTGGCACAACAAGTCTGTCGCCTGGCAAAAGATTCTTAATCTTTCCTAGGTGACAGCTGCTGGCATGAGACAGAAATGTCCTCATTCTAAGGCCGCCACCTGCCCTACAGGGTTGCAAAAGACCCCAGCGGTTGGGACCTAGGGCGGAGCCCTGGTGGGATGGGTGAGAGGGACTGGACAGCTGCAGTGTGGGTTACTCCAGGGCGAGGCTAGGGTGGGCTTGTCCAGAAGGGAATCCTGCTCCTGCTTGGCCTACCCCCCTGCTGTGTAGCTCCAATGCAATGCACTTGCCCTTTGCATCTACATGGGCAAATATTTAACCTTTCCATTTTTACCCTGGCTTAGTGAATCTGGATGTCTAGCGCAGGGCTTGACACATAGTAGGCATTCGATATCTGTTTGTTGGAAATACAAATCCATCAGCTTGTCTGTCTCCCAGGGAAGCAGGCATTTCATCACCGGGTTATGGCGGTTCACATTACTGCTGCTAGTAAAAAGTTAATCAACCTGATGGACGCCTATTTCACCTTTAAGGCAAGTTAGGGTCAACTGAGGATGATTTCTATTGTAATGCTGCTAGAGCTGATGGAGTGGTGCCGCCTGCATCTATTGGGATGCCTGAGGCCCAGGGTTTGCTGTAGCCAAGGAGTTCAAGGCCAGCCTGGGCAACATAGTGAGACCCTATCTCTAAAACAAGCACAAATAAATCAAAAGCATAATGCCACTCTCTCTTGAGAATGGGCAGCAAAGGATGGAGGTCTGAGGGGACTTGGGCTCACTGGCCCTGATGCTAGTCAGAGCTTCCAATTTATGATGGAATTGACCTTGGGCACCACTTGAGGTGTCCTGACCTTTCTGCCAAGGAGCAGGCAAGGACCGAGTCTGGTCTAGGAATTACCATCCTTCTCTTGTGGACTATGCCTCCTGGATAGCAACAATGCTCCCAAGGCAGGGGCGTTCAGCCAATTCATTCCCCCTCCCCCAGGCGTGGCATGAATGGTGCTCTCATATTTGCCATTTTTTAGACTATGGGAATTTCCCACTTCTTTTGAACTAATCCCATTTTCCTTGGGTTAATCAGTTCACATATACACCTGTGTAAGTGCAGCTATAAACCATTTTGAGTTTCCATTTGGTACAAAGCACTGTGGGAATCATTCCTTCTTTAGACAACCTGATATGAAACTGAGAGATCTCTCCCAACTCCTTCTCTTTCTGTCTACTTATTGGAGCCCTGCACAACTTACTCTATTCTTCTTCCCAAGGCAGCTATAATCCCCCCAGATTTCTTTTTCAGGACAGTGTTCCTACAGCTTCTCATCACTTGTCAGGGACCTGAGCCCTTTGTCGCACTGACTGCTACCCTCAGTAGATTCCTCTCTGTGATCTTTGCGGCATGTGTCCCTAAAGGGAACAGAGGTCCTGGCTGTGTGCTCCCTCTGCACAGTGGGGTGGCCCTTCTTCTAGATAAAATGAAGTATCGAGTCCTAAGCCCAGTCAGCCCAGATCAGCTTAGCTTATTTGTTCTTGTCAGTCACATCACCTTGCTCTATTTATAGTACTTATCTTCCTCATCTGTTTGTGTGAGTGGTAAACTGAGGCTCAGGCCTCATTTCAACCATGCACAACTCTTTTTGGATGAGGGCCCACCTACCTGCATACACACAGCTTTGTGCTTTCTGCAATATGTGAGATATGTGCTCTACCTTCATGGTAAGGTCTTTACCAAACTGTATGTCCTTGAAAACTCTCTCTAGGGCTGCTGACCAGAACACCTAAGCCCCCTCTTTTAGTCAGAAAGCCCCTCTATGAATCTGCAAATTTGAGATCACCCCTATGCCCTCCTTCAAATGTATCTTCACATAGTCATATATGATTTTGTATTGTATAACTCTGAGTACCCTGTTACCTAGCAATTCCACTCATTGGTACACATACACACACAAGAGATGAGTGCAGATGGTCACCAAAAAACAAATAAACCAAAAACAAAATAAAGAAAACATTTACAGTCCTCACAGCTTCGTCCATGATAGTTGAACCAGGAAACAACCCAATGTCGACCTGTAGGAGAACACAGAAGTAAACTGGGGAATTTTCATTCAATGGACTACTGTTTGGTGTGGAGTTCCTTGTGATATCCAACATGTATCACAATATCTGCTCGGGTTGACTGAGAGGCAAAAGACTGTTAAGTCCCAAGAGTTGGAACGTCTTAAAGAAAGGATGTTTTGCCAGCTCAGGCAGAGATGGGCCTTGGAAGGGGCCAATCAGATAAAAGTTGATTATTCAGCCAAACTATCTGTCAGGCCTTGCTTGTCTTCCTTGGTACCTAAAACAAACACCTGTGCTTAGCATAACTCTGTTGCTTTTGTTGTTCTCAATAAATCTGGGGGCTTGAGTCAGTTTAGGCTTTCCTGAATTGGTGAAGGCCCCTGGTTTTCTGGCTAACTGATTCTCTGTCTCTCAAGGCTCCACTCATCTCTCACAGGGTCGTGGACTGAATCCGGCAACGTGGCAGTGCAAATTATGACCTATGGTTCATGCAATAACACAGATCATTTTCAAAGGCATGATGAAGAGAAAACAAAAACCCAGACACAAGTGAAGCATCAGTCATATCTGCCCTAACTAGGTGATGTCCAAAACCAGGTAAAAGCAATCTGTATAATGAGAACACCGGTCACTTTGGGAGAGCAGGAAATATCTGCACTTACACAAGCGTATACACAGGGGAAATTCTTTAGGCTGTTTAATTAAAATTTATAAGCTTTATTGTATGCTAATTAGAACTCAAAATAAACACCAAAGAGTAACTATGAAAGTAAAAAAAAATGCTCCTCCCTGCTGTCCATGATTTTCCATGGATCATCTCCCATGCACATAGAAATACCACTCTAATTCAATACACTCACCTCCAGCTAAGGGAAACTGAAACTCTGTTCCATGTCCCTGTTAGGCTTCACAGCAGAGCTGGTGAACACCAGCACCCCAACTCCCAGGCTCAGGTTCTACATGCTTTACAATGAATGCAGCTTGCTGTGTGTCTCAGAGTAAAGGCCTTGGGTTCAACCCCCAGTGCTGGAAAAGAAAAAAGCCATAGTATCACTATGTATCACTACCCTAAAGCATCCCACCTTTCCCCCACAAAAAGGCTGTATCTTATCTAGAGAGACACCCTGTGACAGCATACCTGGGGGTGCATTTTCTGAACTACATTATGAAAAGTACCACCATGGAGTAGTCTCAGAAAGACCATCAGTGACAGATGGCACAGAAACTTTGGATCTTTAAAGCTTGAGACTGTAGTTTGTGAAGACTCAGAGGTCACAAGGCTAAGCTACTTCCCTACCAATACTAACATGTTTTTGCCTTTTTCACTCTCATTTTCCTTCAAGTTTCAGTAGAGTTTTTTCTAAAGTTAGATGACAGGTGGCATCACTACTGATGAAACTGACGCAGATGTGAGAATCCAGCTGTCTTCTATCAACCACAGAAACAGATTTACCGGGTGGAAAAAAAAAAAAGGGAAACCAATGCTTTTTTTGTCAATTTTGCTTTTAGAAGGTTTTGTTTTTTTTAAATCAAAAGATGTTTATCTGGGTAAAAGGTTTATTGTTATATTAAAATAAATACTTTGAAATTTTTGCTTCAATGTTAATACTATAAATATAATTAGAGGGAACAGGCTGAAACAAAACCTTTCTGGCATCTTAATTAATTTTTAAGAGTGTAGGGGCCTGTGAGATGGCTCAGTGGACTAAAGTGCCTGCTTAGGCAAGTGCAGGGACTGCGGTTTCATCCTGCACCACGTGCCAAGCCAGCCCGGCCCTCAGGGCAGGCTGAGCTGGTCAGAGTCTGTGTGTAGTGGCGCTGGGGAGCCTGAAAGCAGGAGGATCTCCTCAAGTCTGAACTTAGTAGTGATACCTTGCAACAACCAAATACATTTTAAAAAAAAATTAAGAGTGCAAAAGTACATAAGACCAAAAAGATGAAAAGGTGTTATGGTAAACATATCTCTTTGGGGCAATCTGAGGCCCTGTAGGCTGGCTCTCTCCTACAAGTCAGCTTAAACTAGAATCTAATCCATGTGAATTTGGTTCCAGAGACTAAGCAGACTCAGTACTATATGCTGAAAAATAAGCACAAAACCAAAATATTTTATGTAGTCAAGGAAAATGAAATAATAGTGAGCTGTTGAGCTGGGGAGATAGTTCATTGGCATAAGTACCTACCTGGCAAGTGCAAGGTCCTGAGTTCAATCTCCAGTACCAAAAAAAGGTAAGATGTTATCCTATACTTATGCAACGCTGTGAATTCTATGCCCAGAAGCATATGTGCAGAAGGGGAAGCTGAACCAGAAAAAACAGGAGAAGAACACTGTATCCCTAAATCTATGTGCCCCATGGCACCTAGTGAATGAGGGCCAGAGGAATGCCTGGTGGAAAGTGGCTCTTGTGTTCAAATTCAAGTGTGTGTGTGTATACACGTGTGCACACATAGTACATTGAGAAGAATTTACGTCATTTATTAAACTTTGGTTAAAATAACACTTTTATTCTAAGCTTTGTTCAGTTAAAGTACAATTGTTCTTTGGTTAATCATAGCTTTAGTCTGTTGGTATTAAAAGTGCAGTGGGTATATGAGGGACAAGTCTGGGAGCCCTGGGTAAAAAGAATGGGCCTGTCCAGGCCAGCACCAAGCTGAGAGAGAGTGCTGCACAGGAGGCCCCCACTGCCCTCAGCTCAGCGCAAATCCTGCCTTCATCAGACAGAGTGATGCATCAGGGCATCCAAGAATGGTACCCATCCTAGAACCTGATCTGCCATCCACTTGCGACACCAAGTAAGTCAAAGGGGCCTCTGAACCCCAAGTTATTGCCCCTTTGAGCATCCTGTAAGTAAATTTTACCCCTATGGCTTTGTGTTAGCTCTAGGTTGGATGATTTTTTTTTTTAAGTTAAGGTATAGTTTCTATTGTAAAAATGAAGAAATTCATCGTCTCATAGAAGCTTGAGGCTATGGGGCACTGAACTGCTAAGCTTTGCTGGAGATCAGAGGAAAAGGAGAAGTATACAGCTGATGCCAGGGAGAGCAGGCACAGTTTAGGGATGGTGCCAGCTGTCCTGTCCCAGTCAGGAAAACCAAGAGTGGGGATAGACTGGGGAGGAACTCGGCTCCTAAGCACTGGCATAGGTGCCAAGACCTAGCCTCATTTGGCCAGACTGACACTAGGCTTGTTGAGGTGGAAACAGGTACAAAAGAGGAGAGCTGAGGGAATGGGTTTTGGCCTCGGTCGGTTGTCGAACTCCAACCCTGGGAGCGGGAGCAGGGGCCCAGGATATAGACGGATAGTCCTTGGAGGGCAGAGCTGATGCGTCCAGAGCTTCTTTTGGCCCCTTCTGCTGGAGAGAATGCATTCATTCCTGGACTCTTCTGGTCCTCGTGCTGCCAGGGACCTCCCAGCTATAAGTTGGGGTCTCCAGCTCAGCCCTGGGGTTGAGAACCTTCAGTTCTGTGCTGTGCAGCGCTGGTCCTGGCTTATCTTTCTGCCTTCCTCCCCTTCACTTGTCCTATCCGTTGCTCATAATCTTCCTTTGTTTCAACTTTTACCTCTTGAAGAAATGCTTCATTCTTTATGTGACAGCCCTCTCAATATGTGAAAGTATTGTAGTTTCAGATTGTTTGAACTCCTTGGATCATTTATTCTGCATTTGTTTAATAAATATTTAATTTTTAAAAAGACAGCAAGATGGAACAAGGTGAATGTTGTAACACAGGAAAGCTAAAGCACTGCAGAAGGGGTCCTAACAAGTTATACCAAGTTTTCAAGGCTGCCTTTACTTTTTCTTGCTTGGTCAGGTTTAAAAAATACAAGCTATTCCCTTTTCTTTCTTGGTCGGGTTTGAGAATTGTCTGCCTATCCCTTAAGTGGGAGTCTCCGGACAGAAGCGAAGGTGGGTCTTGTTGCCTTGGCGATAGCGAGGTTAGTTTGAGAGGTTGCTTGGCCAGCCAATAGAAGTTTGTGGGCGGGGCCATCTCGGTCTCTTGCAGCTACCTCGGGGCTTGCAGGTTTGTGGACTAGGCTTGGGAAGAGCGGGCCTGGGGTTGGGGGGAGTAAGGGCTTCGGGGGGCCCGCTCAGGCGCCAAATCCCCGGGAGAGGGTGTCGGTGGCTTTTGCTGTCGGATTAGGGAACCCATATTTTGTACCTGGAGTTTCTGTCGGCCAGAGCTGGGAGGAGCTGTCGGGCTGTGGAGGTGGAGATGGCGGAGGATGGTGGGACAAAACGCAGGGGTCAGAGCTGGGCCTGGCCGGCGCATCCGGGGGCTCCTGGTGGCCGTATCTAGACCCCCTGCCCCGCCGGATGCCCGGAGAGACCATTGGAAAGCTGGAGACTTGATAGAGAGGGAAAGGCGCTTTTGCTGACTTGGCGCCCAGCCCCATTTCCACGTCCTAGCAAGATGATTCAGGCTGCAGTGTGGCCACTTTCTCCTACTCCATGGCTCTTTTTTTCTTTAGGTGCCTGGTCCTGCTAGCCCAGCAAGCCTGATAAGCATGAAGCTCCTATCTCTGGTAGCAGTTGCCGGGTGCTTGCTGGTGCCCCCAGCTCAAGCCTACAAGGTGAGGGAGGTGATCCAGCTGCACCTCAAGCACCAGCCCCCTGCCTGCAGCCCCCTCCCTCCAGATAGCTGAGCCCTTGCTCACTGGGGAGGGAGTGACCTCTTGAGCACAAACTGCAGGGAGGGGTAGGGTGGGGCACAAGGCAGAGGTCCTGTGAGGAGATGGACCTGTGATGGAAATTCAGCAAGAAAGTTTGGGGAAGTTAAGTTCTTCTCCCTACCTCCTTCTCCCAGGTAAAATAGTAGTGGTTAGACCTACAACTCAGCTGGAGACAATCAGATCACATCGCAGTGCAAAACTGTTCCCTGAGTATAAAGTCTTATACAGATGGAAGTTTTTATTATGACAGGGGCCCACTTAGGTGTGGGCTCCTTAGATAACTCCCTTTCCTTAAGGATAGAGGACCAGGAGCTTAATGTGGAGGGGGCTATGGAATCTGAGGTTCTGAGGATCAGAGGCTTTGAGGAAAGGTTGAGTCAAGGTTTGCTCCTGTTCCCTCCAGGGAATCCTAATTTTACCCATTTCACGGGGGAGGGGAGGGATTTTCAAAGGAATTGCATAAGTATTTCCATGGGAAAAGTGCACTTTTTCTTATTCATCTCTTTTTTTTTTTTTTGTATTTTAGGGAAAGGTCTATAGGATGTTTAGGGTCTCACTACTAGATTGGACTCATAGTGATCCTTCTGTTTACAGCCTCCCAAGAGCTGGGATTATCTATGCTTTTCTTTCCCTCAATCCTAATCTGGGAGGTTAGAGATAGGATTAAGGGAAGAAGCTGGGTTCTCAGCCCATAGAATAGAAGTGCAGTGTGGGCCTAAGTGTACAGGACTGTCACTTTGCTCACAAGCACCCTACTTAGTAGATTCCTGGGAATCTCACTTGATACCTGTACAGTTTCTGTCTTGAGGACCTTGTGATGTAATATCTATCTTCCCTCACTGAACTTCAGCATACTGAGCAGAGAACTAAAACTACCTTTGCTAGAATTCTAAAATTCTAGCCTTGCTTGGATCTGAATCAGCAGGAATCCTTCCTTTCTGATACATGATTTCGTTTCCAGAGTTCTGAAGATATCCGCTGCAAATGCATCTGTCCACCCTACAGAAACATCAGTGGGCACATTTACAACCAGAATGTGTCCCAGAAAGACTGGTAAGTCATGCGGGCTGGCTCTTCACTGCTACGCCCAATTGAAGTGGTGGGTATTGTAGTATTCTTGGATCCCCTTGAGGCTAAGCATGTTCTCCCCTCTCTATGGGAGATGATAATACAATAATCCGTCAGAAACAGGACCTAGAAGCCTTAAATTCTAACTGAGGTGTCTTGGTTAGAGAACTAGTTTTTGTTTTATGTATTTAGTACAGGATCTACAGGGTCTCACTACACAGATCGGACTCATAATGATCCTCCTGTTTTCAACCTCCCAAGCACTGGGATTACGGATGTACGCCATCACGCCCAGTCTTGATTGCTGTCTCATTGCACCCCAGGGGTAGGGGACTCTGGGAATTGAACCCCATCCCTGCCTCTGCCTAAGCAAGCATTTTAAATCACTGAGCTATCTGGCCAGCCCTAGAAAACTAGTTTTGAATTTGGGTTTTTTTATTGATACATGTGGGTCACGGTTTGTGTTTGTTCCCTCCAGGGAAATCTTAGTTGAAAGAAGTAGGTATTATGACTCTAACTAAGTCCCTGACTTATTTAGGCTGTTCCAGAAGAACATTCCTAAGTCAGATTTGTTTGTAAGTCTGACAAAATGAGTCTTATACACTTTTGACACAAATATAGTACAACGTAAAATATAAAAACACCAAATACTCAAAAATACTGGAAGTAAACTATTTTTACTTTATCTTAGAATGGTGATACAGTACAGTACAACTGTAAATAAACTACAGTTACCTTAAAATGGTAGGGT
>NDGN011343221.1:0-10990 GCA_002564285.1 Tympanoctomys barrerae | reverse complement strand
ATATATATATATATATATATATATATATATATATATATGTTAGTTGCTAACAATAGAAGAGATGGAAGAAGACACAGGAAATCTCTGCAACACCTTTGTAGCTTTTCTGTAAATATAAAACTGTTATGAAATAAAACCTACTTAAATCTATGAACTGAACTACAGTAAAGTGTGGAGGTCAAATCTCATGACAAATTACTATGAGAAGAAAAGAGGATAAAGTGGAGAATAATTTACATATAACAGATGAAGTCCAGGAAGACTTACAGAAAGAATAAAATACTGATGAATTATTGCAAAATCAGTTAAAATTTGTAGACAATAATATATGAAGACCAATACCAATCATAAAAATAAAAATATTCCGAAGCAAGGTGACAAAACACATGAAAGTTTTTTTCTAAAACAATTTTATTGAGAAACAAATAGCAATGAGACAGTTTCAAAACCAATTAGTAGGAGAGTTTTAATAATTAATACATTGCATATTGTTATCTTCTTAGTGGTTATTCATAGTACAAGATGCAAAAAAATATGGAACGCTTCACGAATTTGCGCTTCATCCTTGCTCAGGGGCCAGGCTAATCCTCTCGGTGTTGTTCCAATTTTAGTATATGTGCTGCCCAAGCGAGTGCAAGGAAGCTTCGGAAAGAAATAAAAATGCCATTTTGGAACTAAAACACAAGGCAGAAGACATGTAAAACTGAATGAAAAAGTAAATATGGAACATTACCTTAGAGAAGTAGAAAGAGATAAAAAGCGGGGCATCCCAGCAGCTCCTGAAGTTCCCAGGACAAGGGCGGTGAGGGGACAGAGAAAAAAGGACGGTTCAGAATGCACAAAACGGAGCCAGACGGGGCCCTCTTTCCTGATGGGAGAAGTAAGGAAGAAGGAGGAGGAGAAAGAGGGAAGATCACAACAGCCACCTGTGATTATTTATACACTCTGGAAGTTGACTGCCGTGTAAACCCCTCCGCCTTACAGCTTCTCCTCGCGCTTGCTTCCAGCGTCCCTGTTCTTGAGGCTTGAGCAGCTTAACCATGTGATTTGCCTCAGGCGCTCGGCGTTTTGAGGCTGGCCTTGTTCTGGCTCAGCACGTGTGATCGATCTTTCGCTTCAGCTACTTCCCACAAAAAGGAATTGGAGAGAGCAAAAACACTTAAGACAGCGAAGAAATTTTAGCTGACAGGTGATAGGAGTTTTTGAAGAGGAAAATCAAAGCTAGGCAACAAGCTATTAAAAACTATAACTGCAGAATCCACTTGTGTGAAATTACAAGAAACAACATCAAACTACACATGGCAAAGGCAAATGTTGGTTACTTTTTGGAGAGAAAGGAGGGTTGGTCCTAATATGTAGCATACAGAAGGCTTCTAGAGTGACCTGTACTCAGAAATGCTTGCCCTATAGCACCTCTCCAAGGTACTAAAAAGTAGCCAGAGACTTGTTATATTTGATGATGCACAGGGATTGTAGAAGGCAGCACTTCAGAGCACCAACAGAATGTGTTTTGTAAGCTACAACTGAACTGTAAGACACACTCATACTTTCTTATATGAGATTAATATGGTAAACAGAAATTTAAAAATAAAGCGATGAAATTGTTTCTAGCCTCAGGTGAAGAAAGTAGGAGACAAACAAAACCTTCTCCTACCACACTGGTGAGAATGAAAAAGAATGCCACCGGGCAAAGGACTGTGTCCTGTCCTATTTAGAGTGACCAACTATCCCACTTTGCCTGGAGCTGGGGGGTTTCCAGGGCACAAATCTTTTCAGTACCCAAATCCAGACAAGTCTAGACCGAGTTGGAGAGTGGGTTGCCGCAGCCCCCCTACGGGTGTGCTTGAGCAGCGTCTGCTGGACAGAGCCAACTCCAGCAGCGCGTGTGGGGGTGCAGCGGTGAGCCGGACCGTGATGTAGCCCAGGTACATTTCCCTGGGCACACACTGTACCAGCTGGAGCAACAGTGCCTGCTCCGCCTCTGGAAGTGAACTCTGTCCACAGCATAGGAATCCAATCAAAGTCCTTCCTTGGTGAAATCTGGGATCTGGATGACAATCTGTGTCATCGCGTTTAGAACAAGGTCAAAGCCAGACACCCTGGGGCTAGAGAGCCACAAAGGAGGCCCAGTTTTAGGTCTGGCGTTTCCCTGCACCTTAGTCGCTGAAAGGAGTGCATGCTTCCTCAAAGCTGTTCTCAGGAAGTTGCCTCCCAGCAAAGCTATAAAACAAAACGTTATTGTGTGATAGATACAATTCAGTGACAAGAAACCTGTTTCTGGGTTTGAAACATGTTTCGCAAGCTGTGTATAGGAATATGGGCCTTCAGTTCTGAGCTAGTTGTAAGTAACTTCAAAGGCTGATATGGTTTAGATCTAAATTGTCCCCCCAAAATCTACTGTGTTGGAAGGTGATTGGACCATGAGGTGCAGTACTTATCCGTAGACTCACCCCGAGGTGAGTTCTGGGAGCTGGTGAGTTAGGAGGTGGAGTTTGGGCGGAGATGGGTCTGTGTGGCTTGGCCCAGAAGTGTGTGTTCCTGTCCTTGCTCTTTCCTTCTCACTCTGCTTCCTGCTGCCAGGGCTGAGCAGCCCCGTCCCCGTCCTCCACCCCACAGCAGGCCCTTCCGCCATGCTTCTTCTGCTGTGGAGCCAACTGACTCTGGACTGATTCTTCAAAAAAAAAAAAGCATCAGACAAAAGATACCTTTCCCTCCTTTAAGTTGTGGGTGTTGGGTGTTTTGTCCCAGTGATGTGACAAATGGGGTTACATTTGGCCCTTTCTGCTTATCGGGTAGACCATGGACTGGTGGCACTAGCATCATGTGGAAAATATAGGTCCATGCCCCACCTGTGATGGCTCAGTGTCTGCACTTAACAAGATGCCCAGTGACGTGAGTGTACGCGAAGGGTTGAAAGGGTCTGGTTCAAACAGCCAGGTCAGTGGTGTGTGTGTGTGCATGTGTGTGTGTGTGCGTGCACACACAGTTTTTGTTTATCCTATTACATATGTTTACTTAGTTGCAATACAGGCACAGACATACTCCTTCCTTCTCGGCTAAATTTTACCAATAACAAGATAGGTCCCCTTGCACACTCTAGTGCAGTTGCTGTGCAAGCAGGCCACCAGGCTTGCAGTATTACCAGCCACACATGGAGGCTGGTAGAAAGGCTGCACACTGTCTGACCAGTCTTCTGATCTACTGTGTCGGCAACATTAGGTCTGGGGCTCCTAAATCTGTGTCTCAAGCAGCCTTCCACATAACGGTCATGGCTGCTAAATTGAGACCCAGAACGGTGGTTTACAGCCGCTCAGAGGAACAACCTGTCATCACAGAGCAACACAGAATTAGGTAAGGTAGAAATGCAACAGCTAAGGAATAACCCCTACTAATTCCATGCTTGCTTTAAAATTAGTTGGGAAAGTTTTCAGCTTAGTATTTTAAAAGCTCATTGTCCCACACCCACAGCCAGTATCTATAGTTTTGTTTTTAATTTTAATATCGTTTTGTTCAGCGAGGAAGCTTTTGGAGGGTGCCAAGTTTAGGGCCATGAGGGTTGCTTTGCTATAAATAGCTAAGAGGAGGCCTCGAAGTTAATCTGATGCTCTAATCAGACAGCTTCAATGATGCACAAAGACCACTGCTTCAGTGCTGAATTTCCTTCCTTGGTCAAATAAAGAGGAGGGCTTTCCAAGCAAAGGCTGATGTGTGGATGGACAGGGACTACAGAGTTCATGAACAGGGAAGCACACCTGCTCTAGAGCTTTGAAGCTGACAAAGCCATTTAAGAAGCAGAGGAGGCACAGTCAGAATTACCCAGCGAGGGCCTCCAAGTTGTGCCGAGAAGAGAGGCTTCCTGCTTCAACCAGGTCAGATTACCAGGTCACAGACTGGAGTGGAATACACAGGCAGTGCTTCTTCCCCAGCATAGCTCTGCAGCGCCTCAGAAGAAGCACAGCTGTTCCACATCAACTTCTTGGCTTATCTTGTGTTCTCTTGAAGCTATTGTTCATGCATTTGCTTCTACTAAAGCCAGGAAAGTAAGATTATGATAAATTCTATTTTAGGTATAAGTTAATATTTCAAAATATAAAATAATGTAAGTTTTAAGACATTGGCTTCAATAATTTTTCAACTACATTTTTTTTTTTTTGCTTTTGCTTCACCCTTTAATACTGATGGGCAATATGTTTTCTAAAACCAGAGATGATCATGTTCTATCTTGGGATATATGTTATTTCTCTTCTGTGGGACAAGGGGACCATTATGTGTGGTTAAATGCTTGAGCCTGGAAGTGATACAGGTGTGGGTTGGAGATGTTGTTCCTTTAATTAAACACAGTATTTTCTTGATGATAAAAAATATACTGATGGGCAAGATACTGGTGGATTCTGTGTTTTTAACATTTTGATTTTTTCCATCATGGCCATGTTCTTCATTAATTTTAGCTTTTAAAGATGTTTCACTAAAATATTACTTATCTTCATTCTTACTGACTTTTGGCATTGTGTTGAATTTTGAATGCTTGCCTGGTCCCACTGCTAGACCTGCTGAGAGAATTGAGCTCTGCAATACGGCTGCTCCAGGGGTTAAGGCCAAAATCTGACTCTAAACAAACACTGCAAGATTAGAGAAGCTCATGAAATAAAAATTAATAAGAATAAGCAAGGAAGGAGTCCTGAGGTTTTTCCAAAAATCTAATAGAATTAACAGCAGCAAATGCTGACCATTTCAGCTTAATGTGAATTATCAGTGTGGTGTGGCTGACATAATATTGCGAAAACCTGCATCCGGTAGGTAGAAAGAAAGGAAGCAAAGTCGAGCTTTTGTCTGTTATGGTCAAACTAGACAAAGCCATCTCAGTTCGGTCCTGAGTCTCAAATCTAAGAGGCCGCCCATGCAATGGAGACCATTCATAGCTTCCCTAGAAGGCCAAAGGTGCTCAGAACTACTTCATGAGGATTCGTTTAAGGAACTTGGGATGTCTGTCATGGAAGAGAGACACATGATGCAGGAGGAGATGGGTTAGCACAGAGAAAAAGGATTAACTTATTTTATGTTTCTCACAGCATTGGCTTAAGATCCATAGGTAGACACCAAGGGCAGACAGATTCTGGTTAAACCTATGGAAAAAATTCTAATGGAGCACAGGCACTGGACATTTTATCTTCGCCAAAGAGTCCAACTGACAAAGGAGACATTTAAGCCTAAGCCATAAGATTGGCTAAAGACATACAATGAGCAGCACCAAAATATTGTGATAATCCTGATTTACTTGGTTTATATGAGAAAGCGTCATGGAAGAGCTAACAACTGAGCCGAGCCAAGAGGCATGGATGTGGTTCATGTTGTGCATGCTCAGTAAGGGAGATTTGGCCACGAGAGCATGCAATTCATTCTTGGGGGATGCAAAACACTTAGCTGAGAATTGAGTTTGGCCATATCAGCCCATAGTACAGAGATGGGCAGGCATTCTTTCTTTGTGGCTAATGTTTCATGTTAGACAGAGGAATGATTGGGCAAAATATGTCTACAAAGTTTCCTTAAGGAAGCATACTTTTAAAAAGGTATACAAGTATTAATTTCTCATTGCTGGTTTCATAAATCACCACAAACTCACTCAAAGTTATTACAGTTCTGAAAGTCAGAAGTCTAATATAAGCAGGCAGAGCTGTGGTCCTTCCAGGGGCTCCTGGGGGTGAATTTGTTTTTGGCTCTTCCAGCTTTTAGAAGGTGCCACTTTCTTTGTCTCATGGGTCATATTGCTTCCATATTTGCTTCTACTGCACGTGTCCTCTTCCCTTTGCCTTTATGAGGTCCCTGTTACGAGATTATTCTGATCTGGACAATGCAGAAATCTTTCATCATGTTATAGCAGTCTTTCACCATTTCAAGTAACATTCAGAGCTTGTGGGGATCAAAAAGTAGACACATTGGAGGGGTGTTTTTGTCTGTCAGTTGGGAAATGTTGGCTTATATAAAAGGTATGCTTGTTTGGTAGTGCTTTAAGGGCGAAAGAACAAATAAAGAGAACATGATGGTTGCTGCGACTGTACTGTGAAAAACAGCCTTAAGACACAGATGCCTATTGAGAGGAATATAGGGGCATGTTCTGTCCAGGTACGGAAAATATTATGCTGACTTGACCTCTTGTTCACAAGTGCTATCATTGCCATAATTTTGATTTTGTTTTTACAGGGATAGTTTTCCAGTGTTCATTAAGATACGTAAATTTATTAAGCTCCTGAAATTCTGGGCAACTGCAAAAAATCAACACAAATCAAGAAGAGGGTCGTAACAAGAAAAACTTGTTCTTTATAGTTATAGAGGCCAGAAATTCAAAATCAGATTATTATCATGTCCCTACAAAGGTCCTAGGCAAGATCCTTTCCTGCTTCATCCAGCTTCTGGAGGCTCCAGATGTCCCCTGGCTTGTGGCTGAATCAGTCTAAACTCTGCCTCTATCTTCGCTTGGCTTTCTCCTCTTCATCTCCATCCATGTTTTCTCTTCTGTCCCTTACAAGGACACTTCTCTTCACTCTCAGAATCCAGGATCACTACATCTGCAAAGACCCTTTTGCCACATAAGCTCACCTATATAGGTCACAGGTGTGAGTGTGTGGACTTGCCTTTTGGAGAGACACGTTCAACCCACTGTGCATTCCACTCGTAAGGGCCTCAAAGGAAGGCCATCTTGTCTTCAAAGGAGTGAACATGCTGGCCTTACTAAGAACCATTTTCTTGGCTGCTGTTCTTCGACATTAGTGCACAGGATTATCTGGATAGTGGGTCCCAGAAGGGCAGGATGATCTAAGAATCTGTATTCTTCACAGCCTCTTTGGGGTAGGACCAAAAGTATATGATGTTGTTTCAAGCACCCTGTTGCTTGTTTGTCTCTTCCTACTCTGTCTTAGTATGTTTTGTATTGCTGTTAGAGAATAGCAGACAGGGCAGTTTACAAGGACATTTCACTCCTGGTAATGGCGGGAACCCATCCACAGTGGCAGAGGCTTCCTGATTAATCATGGCTGAAAGGCCCCACCTCTTGACACTTGCACCAGGGACTCAGTTTCCAACACATTAACCTCTAGAGACTCGTGCACTTTCCATCGTCACGCTGTAGCTAGGTTGTGTTTCAGCAATCTTGATCCCAGCATTTCTTCCTTGAAACCATTGTTCCGTCATGTCTTCAGACTCAGCCCTGATTTCCCGCTTGGCATTCAAGCCTGGGGATGATGTTGTCCTACGTTCATATTCATCTCCATTTCTGCCCTGGGCGCTGGTTCTGTCCCATGATTTCCTTTCTCTGTTTGCACCTGGAACTGCCCTGGCATCACTCAGGTATTTACCTCTTACCAGTATAAGCCTGTGTTTTGCATCTCCTGAGATTCCTAGGTGGTGTAAGAGTCTCCTGGGGCATGAGGTGAAATGCAGATTCAGACCCACTTTGAGCTGGGGTGAGCTGGAGGGTCTGCCGCCTCAGGGTCCAGTTCAGTGATAAAGTTCTACGACCATCTCAGCCATGCCCCACTCTTCCAGTGATGAAGACCTATAGCTTCTTCATTACTAACATCTAAGCTCAGCAGCCTGGCACAGGGTAGGTGCCAAAATGGTGGGAAATGTGAATGGAGCTAAATTAAATTTGCATAAACATGGAGAATAATTGCTGCCTTTTGCTGGTGGCCACTCCTTTTGGCTGCTGCTGCTGCTGCTGCCCCTGCAGAGAGAGCGCAGTGCTCTTAACTAACAAGCTGGTCATGGCCACCAATCTTCAGCACTCAAAGGCTGATCTGAGTATTTTTATGCATCCAACTAAACTCTTCCAAGCAAAGAAAATTGTTTAAGCAGGTAACATCACCCAGGAGATCCAGATTATGGCAGCTAAAAGAGAGAACATGTTTTGAATAATGTTTGTGGAATCAAGAGAAAATATATTTTCCTCTAAAGACTATCTCTTGGCAATAAAATAGTAACATTTTCATTTGGAGGCCTTGTTTTGCCACTGACTTTTAGACATCTTTAAATTGTGTTTGCAAGGAATAGGCTCCAAATGACGCAAGGCGATCATGATATAGGGGAAAGAAACTCCCAACTTGCAGATATCGGGTACAAGTTCATAGTCTCTAAAATGGATGAATTAATTTTAAGAATAATGGAGGCTAAGAGCAGAATACATTTACTGGGAGAAAGAAAGCTTCTGTCTGAAAGAGGGACAGAAGGGGTCCCAGATGTGTTGCCAAGGACCCTGCCTTTCTTAGAGATTTTGTAGAGCAAAATCATGAGGTGAGGCAGGTCCCAGGTGGGGGAAAAATAGGAAATTACAAGGTGGGCATGAGGCAGGACAAAACTATGATCAACTAATAAGATTATGAGTACAATTGCTCAGTAAAATTGATTAAACTGGGATCAAATAAGGAAGCAAGTCACATAGGAATCAAGCATGAACACAGAATGGGGGCTTTTCTTGTAGAGGGTTGGCTTAGTGATACTTCCTGACTTGCTCAAGATGATGGAGACCTAGTTAGAGCATCAGTCCCTGATGTTTATGCTTAGGAAGTATGAGGGCCCATTTGTTTCATCTTTTTGTCATGAGGCCCTCCTCTCGGATGAAGGTGCCTATCTTCCCCACAGTCTTCTTATCTTCCACACTGGCTCCCTCAAGGGCCCAGCCCTAGCTGACCACCTGTAATATTTGCATCTAACTTAGCTGCCTACAACCATCAGAGAAAGAGCTGATTCCTCCAGCTCCAAACTGGGGCACCTTCTATCACCACCTTGATTAAAAAGCTCTGTCTGCACAGGAGTGGGGTTTTCATTCTTAAGTTATCTGTGTACAACAGTCAAGTTCTGAATTAAGAAAATGATTACTAACATGTCACATCTTATCTATGATGCAGGCAGAATGATTGGGTTTTGGTATTTTAATTCAGTGACCTGAGAGCCCTCAGGCAGACGGAGAAATCCTTGGTGTGATTACTTGGGATTTAGCCGAGGCGCAGGGGCTTGCTCTGGTGGGAGGAGCAAGCTCTTGCCCAAGACTGTGGCAGCATGGATCTGGGGAAGGGGCTTCTGATGCAGAGGCTCACAGGGGCTAGCAAACGCCACTTCTAAACAGAAAGCCCAACCTAGTTGCCACTGTGGCCATATTTGGTCCCCAAATCTCTTACCTCTATGGAGAGGACAGGAATCCCATGCCACAGACAAGAAACGGGGTTATCTTTACCCACAGGATCTGTACAGTGGAGGGTCCCTGCCTGATTCCCAGAAGGGTAGTTCATGACAATATTTAATAGTAGGTCAACTGCAGATGTATGTATGTTTTGTATGCTTGGTACTAAAGGTTTTAGTAACCAGAGAGCTGAGAAACAACCCAAATGAAAGTGGAAGGTATTCATCTGCTTTTTTCCCCCATGTACAAATAACTGGCAATGGCCTGCAGGATTCTTTTGTTTGTTTTTAAATTTTTCATGCCTCCTTTATTTAACTCTGACAAAGGAATTATAAATGAGGAATTGCAAATGGGGAATTTGACAGTCGCCTTTGGAGTTCTTTTCATTATTTTAAGTTAGAACCGTTACATGGATTAGCTAATAAAATATTTTTAGAGTGTGTATTATTCAGATACCCAGCAGGAAACAGATGGCACATTCAAATGAAGATGATTTGAGTAGTGTTTAATAAAAGACCTCTTAAGATGGTGCAAGTGGGATGCGGAAAAGCACAAAAGATGAAATAGGACTTTGGACTGGAAGTAAAGTGAGAGAACCATTGCCTTCCCTTGGTTATGGTGGTCAGAGCGGGGAGAAGTTGCTAGAACCTACAAACAGGTGTCAATTAACTTGGTTAACCAGCCAGTGCTGTCACTTTTGAGCAAAGAACAAGGCCAGTCCGGGTGACCTTTCTTGCAGGGGATTCCCCTTCTCCTTCCTTTTGTTTTCTCCTTGAGCTCCTCCTATCAAGACTAACTTGAAGCCAAAAGTCACAGAAGAGGGCCATGGATGTGAAGTCTCCAGGGGTCTCATCGCACGGATGCAGCCAGAGAGGCAGACAGTGGAGACAACAGAGGACAGAGTGCACCTACTCAGCACACCGCTTTCCATGGTCAGCCCGACTCTTCAACCCCACCCTGCTCCTTGGAAAGGCTACACAGTCACTCTCTCCATTTGTAGATGAAGAAACTGAGACTCAGAGCTGGGTCCCACCTTCTAGGACTTATTTCAAGCATATGCAGCCCATAGTTTTATTCCTTAAGTTCTGAGCTCTTTTCTATGCTTCAGAACAATGAGTTGATTGCTTCCTTACAATGCCCTGCCTGCGGGAAGAATGTCCCAGAGAGGGCTAAGTCAGGAAACTCAAGAGATTCTCCATGTTTAATGTGTGAATGGGAAAGGGAACAAGAGAGAAGGAGGAGAGCGAAGAAAGGAAAGGGACAAAGAATAGAAGGACAAATGGAAACAAAGCTTTTGTAAGTAAGGAGGGGAATAATGAGTACAAGGATGGGGGGATAGTGAGAAAAGAAGAATCAAGACATGTCATGTACAGGTACAAATTCTCTATGATGAAGGTGATTTTTTTGTATGTCAAAAGTGTACTACCTCAGTCTTCTCTCATTGTTGGGACAAATACCCGACACTCAAAATGAGGGAAGGAAAGGTTTACTAACACACAGTTAGTGGAGGTTTCAGTTCATACCCAGCTGGCTCCAAGGCAGAGTGACACATGGCAGAGAACAACTTTCTTGGTGGTGGCAAAGAGCAAGAATGCAAAATGGAGGAGTAGGAGCAACAATGGCTACAGAGCGCAAGTTGCATTCAGGCGCTCTGCCCCCGGCTGGGGCAAGTACTTACGCCATAATGTCAGCAGTACTCCCACCTGTGATCCTGGTGGATCATGAGTTAATCACTCACTCCAGAAGCTGCCCCATGACTGCACGAGTCTTTGGGGGGACAAGTAGACACAAACTATAATATGAACCAATGAATGAATTTTA
>NDGN011343201.1:0-10259 GCA_002564285.1 Tympanoctomys barrerae | reverse complement strand
TAAATGTAATTTCTATAGTGTGTGTGTGTGTGTGCGCGCGCGCGCGCGCGCGCGCACGCGGATTTGGTACATGGTCACACCATGCATCTCAGAATTATAGTGGTTCTCCTGTCTCAGCACTGGGATTACAGGCATGTGCCACCGCTCCTAGTCTTGGTGGCATGCTCAGCATGCCCGGTGGTGGGGCCAGAGCAGCATGTGGCGTGGGGGATGGGACACCCCCCCCTCTACTCTTGCCTGAGCATGCGCTTAGTCCTCTTCGCTATCTCGCCACCCCAATTTCAATAAATTTTATTTATTTTCATTTTAGCTTGACTAAATAGAGTATCATTTTAGTTATCCATTAAAAGCTCACTTCATTATCCTTTAAATCAGCCGGTTCTAAATGCATAAATATTCTGAGTAACGCGTTTAGTGTGATACTGTTAATTGCTTGTAGTTTAACTCAGCAAAACGACCATAATCTTATAAATTCATGTGATCTAGTTGAAACTGTAATTCTTTCTTTTTTTTTGGCGGAACCGGGGATTGAACTCAGATACTTGTGCTTGTCAGGGAAGCGCTTATTCTACTGAGCCATCTCCCCGGCCCCCCTGTTTTTTTTTTGAAACTGTAATTCTGACCAGTTGAATGCGCTTTCAGCCTGTCCTGTGCCTTCATTCTTATGTCAAAATAACTTAAAATTAAAAAAAAAAAACCCTTTCATTTAAATTTTTGTTTTAACTGAGCAAGTGTTTTACTGCACAATTCATTTTTATCAGGGCCAGCCAAGATTAAAGCACCTGCAAGCAGATGCAGAGTCTGGGGGTTCAATCCCCGGCCTGCTGTGCCCGCCCTGCCCCTGGGGTGCACTGAGATGACAATTGAGATTGGGCGTGGTGGCGCGCGCCTGTAATCCCTGCACTTGGGAGGCTGTAAACAGGAGGATCACTACGAGTCTGACCTAGTAGTGAGACCCTGAACACCCTGTAGACCTTTCCCTAAAAAATACAAAAAATAAAATAAAATAAAATTAAATTAAATTAAAAAATTAAGCCTGGGGAGTGTCCCAAATGTTACCGAATACCAAAATGCCAGAGTTTCTTATGACTTTAACAAGAGAACAGTCATAGGAAAAGTCATCGGAGAGCAGTATGCATATATTGCCGTGTATTTTCAAGCAAAATGAGTATGTAACTTTCAGAGGCTTATACTATTTGCCTAATAGAAGTCTCAATTTTAAATTTTGATTTGGGATGGCCAGATAGAGCAGCAGACCATGCACCTGCGTAGGCAGAGCACAGCAGCCGCCGGGTTCTAGCCCTGGCTTGCCCTGCTGATCGCGTCCCCGGAGAGCGCTGAGATGGAGATGGAGAGTGGGCGTGAGGGCACGCACCTGTAATCCCAGCGCTTGGGATGCTGAAAACAGGAGGATCACTACAAGGTCTGATCTACATAGTGAGACCCTGTACTCCCTGTAGACCCTGTACCAAATACATTAAAAAAAAAATTAAATGTGATCAGAATTGTTTGAAATTAGCTTCTTTAGGCAGTAGTGTAAGATTTAAAAAGTTGCTTAAGGCTCTTTACTCATTTTATTTATATTTTCAAATATATGTGATGGCTCCAGAATATTTGAATATAGTTAACTTTTTTAAAACAAATAGACATGGGCCTTGTTTATGATGTAGTATTTGTTAATACTGTTACACTCTTGAACTCTTGTCATACAGCAGAACTTTGATTTACCTTCATCTAAAATAATACAAATTCTGATGTTGTGATTTAAAATGGGGAGTATTTTACATTCTTTGATCATCTAATTTGATGTTCTAGTATTTAAAATGTCTACATTATATCTATGAATGTAATTTATTTGCTTAGAGATAATGATTTAAAGCAGTTTTGTGATCTTTCACAGTGTTTTAAAAAGCATAGCAAGTGTTTGGTGACTTTGACCACTGGTTATTTTCAATTTAAGATTTTAATGAAAACACCAGTATTTTTATGAGGTATTTGTTAATGATAATGACTTTTTAAAAGTACTATTTATGCCAAATACTTACATTCCAGATAGTGCTGCAGCAGTTTCTAGCTATTAAAGTTTTAATCGTCATAATGACCTTCAGAAATAGGCATTCTGTTATCTACATATCAATAAATGTGCAAACTAATACCTGGAGACACTAGGTAGCTTAGCAAGATGAGGATGTTGAAATGCAAGTGCATTTGAAATGCAAGGCTTAGATATGGAAATGCTAACTTTCAAAGAAGATAGAGATAGATAGATAGATAGATAGATAGACAATGAAAATTAGTAGCTGCTCCTCATTATAGTTTGATAAAATGATTTAATTGCAGGGAAAAGAAAACTTGGACAGCAAAATTTAAAAAAGAAAGTCCAGGCTATTCCCTGTAAATACCTTTCTCCGCACATTGAACGCTGAACTGCTACTGGCCTTCCTACAGACCACGGGTACACCACTCTCCCTTCCTAGTCTCTTTCTTTCTTATTGAAGCCATGGCTGCAATGCGGTGATGTGGCTTAATTCTTGCTCTGCCTCCATGAATTTATGTTCAGGGTTAAACTGTGTCGTATTCCTCTGGGGACCTGATTTTTCTGTCTATAACCAATAAGATTGAAATTTTTTAAAAAAATTGCAGTTCTTTATTTTTTTATTTTTTGATATTTTTAGGGGAAGGGTCTACAGGGTGTTCAGTGTCTCACTACTAGATAGTGATCCACCTGTTTACAGACTCCTAAGAGCTGGGATTAAAGGCGAGTGCCACCACACCCAGTCTCAGTTGCTGTCTCAGGGTGCCCTAGGGGCGGGGCCAGCAAGGCAGGCCCAGGGATCCAACCCTCCCACCCCTCGCAGATCTTTAAAAGTAAGGATTCTACCAGCTTAGCACACAAATGACCCAACTACACTTGTGTGTATTACACAATTGTTATGTAATTTTTCAAATCCGCTCTTAAGAAGTAACCATCTATTTTCCTTGTTACTGAATCAAGATTTCCAGTTTGCCTGTGACATCAAGTCACCTGCCTCTATTTCCAGATGGCAGAACCCATTTTGTCCATGGTTAGCACACTGTTTATCAGTATGGACATGAATCAGGCTAGCCACCACCTACAGTAAACTTATGCAGACTCATACTGAAAATTCTATTCCCTCCAAAAACAATTTCTCTTTTTATGTAATTAAAGGATGTTGTGATTGCTGACATTCAGACAGGGATTGCATGTAAAATGGAATCAATGACAAGTATCTCTGTGTCAGTTGGCATTGGAAACACTATCTGAGAATAAGGGAATTGAATGCATTTTCATATGAATTAGTTCTCAATAAATCTAACATGAGAAACAGATCACTTTAGTCTCCACAATCAGGTGTTGCCTTTGACCTTAGGACTTTTTCGTGTTAATCCAAAAGCTATCTCAAGAGCAGCTGAAATAGCAGTGTGTTTAGCGTTACTGTTTTACAGATCCTTTGCAAAGCCAGGCTTTCAGAGCATACATTAAAGAGCTCACGGACTGCTTAAGGAGAAACAAAAGGAAACAACACATGTATTAGCAAAACGTTATCATAAACAAGGAGACACTTGAAGTACTGAATGTGAATTGTAAAGTACGTTTCAGTTATGGAGGCAACAACAAAGATAGGAAACTATGGTAGATGGCGCATGGGGACTATATATATATATATAAGAATATTGGCAACTCAATATTCTTTTGAGTTGCCAAACCGCCGTGTAGTTTTTAGTGTACTTGAGCAAGTTCAGGAAGTATGATGTATAATTAGAAGAATTGACAATATTTTATGTATGGGTGGAAAGTTTAAGTGGAAAGGATAACTTTCTAGGTATTGCTAAAGCAGATAGCTAGAAATGGAATTTCTGGTCATAAGGTAGTTGACTCTTCACATTTCTTAAATGATGCTTAATTGCTCTCCAAAGTATTTAAGTGCTACAAATATAGCCTTCTGAAAAGGAGGTTATTTTTCATGAATCTTCATAGTTAAAAAAATGAAAGTTATGGAGTAATCTAAATTGGATCATCTCGGGAGTCAATATCCTACTAATTGAAATGTCTCCACAGTGAGAAGAGCAGTTTTATGTGTAACAAGGTCCCCATGTCAGGAGACATTGTCTCAGTGGCTAAGTGGTATATGCTTGGAAAATTTTTAGGTGGGTGGAAGAGGTGTTCCCTGAGACTAAACTGTGACATATCTTCTTTTATTCCTTCCCCAAACTCCAAGATTCTGAGTCTATGAACTAATTTCCCATAACTTAGTTTATGAGAGCTCAGCCCTCAAAAGATTTCCTTTTGAAAATTTCTCCCCTTATGTTGTATGTGTGTGTGTGTGTTTAACTTGGAATCTCTTTGAAATTTACGTATGTCAATAATCCTGCATATGTTTTGCTGCTACTTTATTTTTTTGTTTAGTATTTTCTTTTACTGTGCATGCATTATGCTCCATGTATGTATTTAGCCATTTAGCTATTGGTGATACTTGAGTTGTGTCTCGTTATTGTGACCTTTCAAGTGGTGCCTGTGTACAGTGTTAACTCTGTATCATGCTAAACATCTCAGTAATTTCTCTAGTGCTGCTGTCTGGAAGTAGAATTCATGGGTCATCTTGTATGTGAATCTTTAAATTTGTTAAATGATAGCAAATTACTTCCTAAAAGGCTTTTATGGAATTCTACCTGACTGTAACTACTGCCTACATTTTCTGACTCTTCTTTGTCCTCATGCTTGCTTATGTTGACAAACACCGACATTTTTATATATTTGAACTGATACATCATGATTTAAATTTCCACTTCCCTGATTACTGGTATGGAGCTTTGTGTTCTATGTTTGTGGGCTGCATATGTTTTTTGTGAAGAGTCTGTTGGAGTCTTTTGCTCTCTTTTCTGTAGTTTAATTATGCATTTTGGAGCTTAATCCTTGTCCATTACATGCATTGCAAATATCTTCTTTCATTTCTGGTTTGTGTTTTTACCCCTTTATCCCATTTTCTGATGAATATAAAATATTTTTATGCAGTCAAATATATTAATTTTCTTCATTGTGCTTTGTTGTGTCTTTGTAAGAATCCTGGAATGCATTATTTCTCAAACTTGTGTATGTGTAGGAACATTTATGTCAGGGTCCATAAAGACATGTCCACAAGTTTGGTATGTAAGGCATAACTTATAAAATATATCTTTCTATTTATAATTCAAAGAATAGTGGTACTTCTGAAAGTAGGAAACATTTTGTTTCTCTATTATCTTTCAACATATTTTAAGAATTCTTTTTAAATTGTTCTTAGGGAAAGTAAATATGATTTTGAATATGCTTGATGATCACAATTTCTTTTTTCTGTGAGGGTGGATTTTATATTTGGAAATAATCACAAGTCATTTAGAGACAGATTTGATGAATAAGGGTAGGTGATTAAGCTGAGTAATACTTTTTTGTCTAAACTATATAAAAATATCTGTATGTGTCATTAGAAAATAATAAAATTTCTTTTATAGTTTCAGCATAATTAACCAGATGTTTTAATCAAGAATACCATGCTAAAAAACTAACAAATTCTGAATGGTAGTGTTCTTAGTACTCATTCAGCTACTAAATTATTGCGTGTGTGTTTGAAATAGTCTTATGCAATGGTTTTACAGATAGATTTTTTAAAATTTTCTTTCAAAATTGTTGGTGATAGAACTAGATTTATGGCATTAGGAAGAGAAGTAGTTTAACTTTTCTTAGTTTGGAAGACTTGTAAGCCACTATAACTGAAAATTTCCATACTTACTTTTTGTCATGATTGTTGGAAAGCCATCGATTTTTGTTTTTAAAAAATCAGTTTTACATTGGTAAGATGGTTCATGAGTCATATTAAAAAGGTACAGGTTTTCAACACCCCCACCCATTATTGTCCTTCAAGTAGTTATGGACTTTTTCTGTGCTCATTTATTTTGGTCAACTATTAGTATTTCCATTCTTCATTTTAAGAGAATGTCAAATTAGAAAGTTTCAATTTGTAATTTTTTGGCAAAAATTAAAGCATGAAAATAACATAGCTGAAAATGGAGAAGACAATGTGGATTAGTATCTTCTTGACAACAATGTAATCACATATTGATTTCTAACTAATGATGCAACATTTACTTCAGTCATCGTCATAGGAAAGCTGTCTAATGGTTTGTAGGCTGAACCTTTCACAAGAGTCTACAATTGTTGTGGGTTCATTTTAAAAACACATGGATGAATTTCCTTACGGACTCTAACAAGATTTCCAGTGATTTTTGTGGGAGGCTGGATAGACTAATGCTTTTAATATGAATCTCCTTAAGGGGAAATCCCTGGATGATTTAAAGTGGTCTTGGCATTCTCTGCAAGGACAGGCAGTGGAAGCTGCTTCCTTAGGCAAGGTGAGGTTGAATGATGTGAGGATCAGCACCCCCCAACACATGCTACAGATGTCATAATTGGCCTCCAAAGTTCTTAGTGGAATGCTCTTTATTTGAAAAAAAAAAAAAAAAAAAGAAAAACCAGCTGTAATTGCATCTATTTTATCTGCATTTAAGTATTTTAACTTTAGAAGGCTTTGGTCTAACTATGATGTTTGTCTGTAGGCTCTTAAATAAACTCCTTTCTGATAAATAAAAGTAATTTGTCCTAATCTCCATGTAGTATACAGAGATTTAGAATTATGATAATTGCATAAAAATGGAATTGAAGGCAATTCCTGAGAAGACACAATTCATGCATGTTTAATATATAAAGGAATTATTAGAGAACATATTTAGATTAGTGATTTATTTAGTTATAATTTGATTAACTGAAGTGATTTGTTTTCACAAAATCATCCTATAGCTACTTATTCATGAGAATATATGTTATCACATGCTCTTCAAAACCAGAAGTTTTTGCTACTTGCACCACTTCATGACCACAATGGAGTTACTCTGGATACCATTCAATATCAAAGCTAATTAAATACTTCTGTTTCTTAGAACATCTAATAAGATTGGTCAGTGTTTTATGGTTTGTGTCCAGTTGTCCCCCGTAAAGCTCAAGCAGCCATTGGGTCAGCTTCTAGAGTTTGTGATTCATTCTTGATCTAGTGCTAGGATTATGGGTGTGTGCTTCTGGGATTATGGGTGTAAGTGCTGCTGGGCTTCTGGGTGTGAGTGCTACACCTGCCCTGGGGTGGGTGACCTGCATACACATGGAAAGAGAGAACAGAGGCCCTCTAGCTGCCACAGCTGCTGCTCCTCTCTGCTCTTTGCTGTCTTCTACTGCCAGGACTGGCTGCCCTCTGCCATGTGCCACTCATCCTTGGAGTCAGCCGAGTATGGACTGAAACCTTCACTAACTGTGAGCTAAGAAACCTTTCCTTCCTTCATTTTTTTTTGTTGTCTTCCAGCAATAAGAGAAAACTGAGACAGAATTTGGTACCAGGGAAGTGGGGTCATTGCCATGACTACTTGACCATGTGGTTCAAGGGCCTTAAGAATGGCTTATAAGAAGATACAGGAAGGGTTCAGAGATACTGCCTACAACAGAAGCGGTGGAACACCTTTAGCTGTTCTGTATGGGAGATTCTGGTCGGAGCTCAGAAGACCAGAAGGCTGATAGAAATCCTGCCTACAAAGATCAGGCTGAGGATATTTCTGATGGAAAGAAAGAAACCAACTGCATTGGTTGTTAGACTCTGAATGATTTATGTTATGGCTTGGCAGGAAGTTTGTCTGCATTTTGTTTGTGTCCAGAGACTTTACCTGAGACTGAGATTAAGCATAGCAGACTGGTTAGTCTTGCAAATGAAATTTCAGGGCAGTCAAATGTTGAAGCAGTGGCATCATGGGTACTCTGGGGGGCTTTTAGTCAGATTTATGTTGAGAGTCAAGAGCAAAGAACCCAGCAGGATGGTTTAAAATGTTATGGGTTTGACCAGAAAGAATGGCCACTAAGACTGTGGATGGCAAAGACAGAGCTGAGAGGATCGCCATTGCCAAGAAGGAACAAGAGAATGGAAAAGATAGCCTGAGGGTATCACAGGAAGATGTAGCTCTCCACCCTTTGCAACCTCAGAACTATAAGAGTGAGCATCTTTGCTTTGAGGAGAAAGCCAAAGCGCACCAGGTTCCAGAATTGTGGTGGCACAGAGAATTTGATTCTCAGAGTCAGGTTCAGAATGGTCAGAAATCCAGGCACTTGACCCCTACAGCCAAGAGAGAGGAAAACCTGGCTATTCCAGCTGGCAGCAGACCTTGGCATCTTCCACACAGTGTTGGTTTTAGGTGCAGGCAGATTGCAAAACTTCTGAGGTTTAAGAAGACTTCCACCTAGATTTCAGAAGGCCTGGGAGGCCAGGCAGTGTGCCCCTGAGAGGGCATTGTGTGAAGCAGAGAGCAAGAAGCCTAATGTGCAGTGGAAACCCCAGAAATTTCAAAAAGCAAGGAACAAGGATTGTCTGAGAAAAACTGCAAGGATGGAGAAAAGCCAACCTACAAGAGAAGCCAAGGGAGCTACCACTAAAAATGCCATAGTGGTAGAGCCACATGGAACTCACGACTTGCCACTGATTGCTTCAGATATTCCACATGGAATGACAGAACTTAATGTTTGCCCTCTTGAATTTTGGACTAGCTTTGGTCCCAATGCTTTGTATGCCCCTGTTTGTGTCTTTTTGATGGTAATGATTATCTTGTGCCGTTGAATGTGGGAAGTGTTTATCTTTTCATTTGTGCAGGGGCTCACAGCTAAGCATTTGCCTTAGATCTTGGCGGAGACTTGGGACTTGGATTTTTCAGCAGTGCTAAAACTGTTAGGACTTTGGCAACTTAGTGATGGACTAAAATGTCTTTTGCATAAAGGGATGTGCTTGAGTCTTTGGGGGGTCCAGGGGTGGAATGTTATGGTTTGTGTTTAGTTGTTCCCCAAAAGCCTCATGCAGTCATTGGGGTGGCTTCTAGTGTTTGTGATTAATGAGCCAATGCTGGGATTTGGGTGTAAGTGCTATACTCACCCTGGGGCAGATAATCTGCACACAAAGGGAAGGTGGAGAGAGAGGCTAGTTGGCAGCTGCAGCTGCTGCTTCCCTTTGCTCTTTGCTGCCTTCTACCACCATGGCCCGCTGCCCTCTGTCTTGGAGCCGGCTGAATATGGACTGAAACCTCCACTAACTGTGCGCTGAATAAACCTTTCCTTCCCTCGTTTTGGGTGTCAGGTATTTTGTCCCAGCAATGAGAGAAAAGTAACTGAGACAGCCAGGCTGTTTAGAAAAGTGGTTTCTTATTTACATAGTACTATCTTTCCAGAGTGAAACCAAAGCCTTTCACAAAATCACAGGTGATAGTTTTTTTTTTTTTTCTTTTTTCTTTTGTGGTGCCAGGTATTGAAATCAGGACCTTGCATTTGCCAGGCAAGCATTTATTCTACTCAGCTATCTCCTCGGCCCTAATAGTCAATATGTTTTGAAAGTTCTTTTAAACATTAAGTGAATATCTTTAAAAATGTCATTTATTTACTACTAGTAAAAAAAGGAGAATGAGTGGACATTCATTTATTGGAGATTAATTAATAGGTCATGGTAATAACTATCACTAATATAGCTATCTACATACTAATCAAAGGCTTTTTTTTTTTTTTTTTTTTGGTGGAACCAGGGATTGAACTCAGGCCCTTGTGCTTGCCAGGGAAGCGCTTATTCCACTGAGCCATCTCCCTGGCCCCCTCAAAGGCTTTTGTAATAGCTTGAAGAATGATATTTTATGTTACACTTTGTGCTTGGCTCATGTATACAGGACATCATTTTACATTATTAATTTGTTTTAATATATTTACATTGTTTTGAAATATTGACTAACTTTAACACTAATACATTTATACTGACTGCACCTGATGGTTCACTAAGTGATGGTAAATGCTCTTAAAGGTATTTTTAAAAAAAAATTGTAATAATTTCCTTGAGTGTTTTTGTTGTGTAGATTCTTAATTGTTGGAAATTTACATAAATACACACATATTTAATTTTGTATCCATATATGTATATATGGATATGAAATTTCTTTCTCAAAGTTTATATTTCATTTCAAGTGATGGTGGAAATGGTAATATTCAAATATAAAAGACAAAAGATTAATACCAATCATAAGTATTGATGTTAGATAGGATCAACAGTTTCTGACATTGCCAGTGAAGCGGAAGACCCAATACTATTGTGGACTACTGGACTTTTTTAGAATATTTTGCTGAGTTAACACACCTATAATAT
>NDGN011343188.1:0-10804 GCA_002564285.1 Tympanoctomys barrerae | reverse complement strand
TTTTGGTCAGCTTAGCCAGCCCTGAGGGTGGGGCTGGCACAGCATGTGCTGTTGGGGATTGAACCATGGTCCCCAGCGACTGCCTTGCTTGCGTAAGCAGGTGCTTTAGATCACGGGGCTATCTCACTGGCCTGGAAGTAGCAAATTTTGATTTGGGAATCAAGAAAGGCTTTTTGGGAGTAGTTGTTGAACTGGCCCTGGAGTTGGAATCCATTAGGCAGATATTAAGTAGAGCACCAAGCAGCCGTAACTGCCAGCTTGTGTTCCCAGGCAGAGGTAGGCTAGTGTGTGATGGTATGAGATGTCTCTAGGAGTAGCAGGAAACGTAATTCCTGGAACAGTAATGATAATGCCTGACATTTACTGTATGTCTACTGTATGCGAGGTAGTGTTCTAAGTGTTTTATGTGAATTGATCATGTTTGTCTTCACAATGGTGATTGCAGATGAATTCTATTACAGGCTCCTTTTACAGGAAACTGAGATAAGGGGCAATAAAATGTGCCTAAACTATAGGTCTGAGATATGAATCTAGATAGTCTATTGCAGGGCAATTTTTTAACCACTTTGCTAGCATGACCTCTCCTTGCATTTTTGGTGTGTGTGTGTGTTCTCCAGGGATTGCCATCTTTTGCATGCTGCTCACCTACTACATGTGGATCAAGGCAGTGAAGACTGGTTCCATCTACTGGGCAGCCAAGTGTGCCCTTGCTTATTTCTACATGGTAACTTTCTCATTTTGTCCTTCTGTGCTGGGAGTGAAACCTATCATGTGTTCTAGGCAGGTGCATTTTCACTGAACTATGCCACCAGCCCCTTTACGTGTTTTTAATTTCTTTTTTCTTTTTCTTTTTTTTTTTTTTGTTTGCTGGCTCAGGCTGCCTTAAGAGCGAGTCTGTGGCATGTGGAGCTGGGGATCCAGGGCCGTATCCTGTGCCTGACTGTATTTGCATAAGCAGGCGCTTATACAACAGAGCTAACCAGCAGGCCCCCACGTGTTTTTAACTTCTGAAGTTCTTCAGATACTGTACATCCTATGAGTACATGTCAGTGGGCCCACCTTCTTTTCTAGTAGATTGCTTTAAATTTTTCCTTTTCAAATGTGTTTCTTCTGTTCAGTCTTACCCAGACACTTAGATTTTCTTTCCTCAGCTGACTCGAGTTGCTCACATGTCCTTAAATGCTCTGTGGGATAGTACAGTGTACTGTGTGGATGAACCCTGGGGCTTGGGGATGCCTTGTTATATGATCATAATGTCAGCATCATAAAGGAGAGGTTAATTTGCAGTTGTGGGTTTGAATATGATTTTTTTCCTGTTTAAAAAATTAGTAATTTGTACTTTTTTTTTTTGCGGAACCGGGAATTGAACTCAGACCTGTGTGCTTGCCAGGGAAGTGCTTATTCTACTGAGCCATCTCCCCGGCCCCTATACTTTTTAAGCCACTGAGCATAAATAAAGTTTATAGTTAATGGAAAGAGATGTTCCTTAAAATGGCCACAGCTGCCCACACATGGTGGCTCATGCCTGTAATACCCGCGCTCTCGAAGCCTGTCGTAGTGGAATCACAGGTTCGCGTCCATCCTCAGCAATTTAGCGAGACCTTTATGTTAAAATTTTAGTAGGGCTGGAACTATAACTTAGTGTGAAAGTGCTCGGTTCAGCCCACCATACTGGGGGTAGGGGGCCACAGGTGCTGTCCAAAGGCAATGATGGTGAACCTTTTAGACCTTCCAAGGGTGAGAAACAGCTGGGTGCAGCACATGTGCCACACGCTTGTCACTGCTGTCCTGAGGTGGTGTGGTGCTCAGAAGAACTGTTCTTTCCACCTGCTGCAGGTCTCTTCCTGGGGAGGCTATGTGTTCCTGATCAACTTGATCCCTCTCCATGTCCTGGTGCTGATGCTCACAGGCCGTTTCTCCCACCGGATCTACGTGGCCTACTGTACCGTTTACTGCCTGGGCACCATTCTTTCCATGCAGATCTCCTTTGTGGGCTTCCAGGTGAGCCCTAGACTGAGGAGGGATTTCAGCTTCTTCCATTCCTCCTAAGTGGGCCCAGCTAGAATGATTGCTCTTGGATCATATTATGAGTAAAAACTATTTATAGCTTTGCTCTTAGACTGCTTATGTTAATTGAAGCAACAAAATTACTGGTCATTAAATCTAGGAGTGTGTTAAGATTTGCTCAGTGAATTTTGAATTTAATGGCTCTTTGGCTTAGGTTTGTGAGAAGGAAAGGATGTTTTGATTGAGCTAAATTGATGTTACTGATGAAAGTTATGATTTTAAAAAGACCCCGTAATTTCCAGCCCCTTTTAATGCTAATGACCTCATTTAATAGCAGTGAATTTGATCTTATTAGGACCAATGTGTAAATCCTTCAGGGAGTGGAACATAAATCTTTTAACCACATTACTATACTCCATAGGGCTAACAGCTCTTAAAAAATAATATGATGTGTTTGATTTCTTCTTAAGTATCTTATAAAAGTGGATTTGTTTATTTTATTTATTTATTTATTTATTAAATGAATTTAGGACAGGGTGTATAGGGTATACAGGGTCTCACTACATAGATCGGACTTGTAGTGATTCTGCTGTTTTCAGCGCCCCAAGGCTGGGATTATGGGTGGGCACCACCATGCCCAGTCTCAGTCGCCATCTCAGTGCACCCTGGGGGCAGGGCTGGCACTGCACACTGGGGATCAAACCCCAGTCACTGCGCTCTGCCAAAGCAGGCACTTTAGTCTGCTGAACTATCTGGCTGGCCCCTGAATCTTTATTTAGAAGTCAGCAAATATTTATTGGTTAACTTACTATTTTTAATTTACTAGTCACTGTCAAACATAAAGTAAAATGTATGATCTGATCCTTAAGGAAGTTATAGTCTTGAAGGGTAAAATATATGACCTGATCCTTAAGGAAGTTTTAGTCTTGAAGGGAAAAATATCCTACCTGCAGCTATAGGATATTTTGTTTGATCTTTTTCTTCTTGAGGCAGGGCCTTCCTGCCTGTAGTCCAGACTGGACTTGAGCTTGGTGTGCAGCTCAGACTGGTATAACCAGCAGCAGCATATGGAAACTTGTTTCAACCTAAATTCTGTAGCCCCGTTTTATAGTTATGTTAGTTACTTTCTTGTTGCAAAATGCCTATCCCACTCCCCAACCCAGCACACAAGTTAAAGAGGGAAAAGTTTATTTTAGCTCACAGTTTGTAGAGGCTTTGGTCCATAGTCAGCTGGCTCTACTGCAGGGCAGAGGTGCAAGAGAATTTGCGTTATATCTTGAATAGTGAGAATTTCACTTGATGGAAATTCTGGGGAAATAGCAGTCTGAACTAAGGAAATACTTGAAACAAAAGGCAGAGACCTGATTATGATGGTGTATGTTATACTTTGAGGGACTCTAAGTGGTCTTCAGAACATATGGCAGGTCAGTTAAACCCTTCCTTCGATTGGCCCCGATTCCCTTATGAAACTTGAACTCATTTGACCTTCTGGGCTGCACTAGATGGCGATAATGAAGATTGGAGCCGGATCTGACACACTCACTTTTTCCTCTTAATTGCCATGCATTATGTTTTTTTTTTTTTTTCTGTAGCCTGTCCTTTCATCAGAGCACATGGCAGCCTTTGGAGTTTTCGGTCTCTGCCAGATTCATGCTTTTGTGGATTACCTGCGCAGCAAGTTGAATCCACAGCAGTTTGAAGTTCTTTTCCGGAGTGTCATCTCCCTGGTTGGGTTTGTCCTCCTCACCATTGGAGCACTCCTCATGTTGACAGGTAGGGAAGGGTCATAGCTTGTACTATAAAGTGCAAATGGGTGTAGACACAGAATAAACACCAAAAAGACAGGGTCTTTTCTGACCACAGGTGATTCCTTTCGATTTCTCTATGTTTTGTTTCAAACATGAAAGTCACTTTTTCATTTTCAGTCCTCCTATCAGCTGTTTGGATTCAGTATATCAGAGAATGTCCTATGAGAGCTCTTTCTAATCACATCTGGTAAAAGGACTGTATTTACCTTGTAAGCCTTTTTTTTTTTTTTTTTTTTTCCAGAACTGGGGTTTGAACTCAGGCCCTTGTGTTTGCCAGGCAAGCGCTTATTCTACTGAGCCATCTCTCAGGCCCCTTGCTAAATTTTTAAAGGTTATTTTTTTTTTTCCTTTTCTTTCCTATTGACTGGGTGGTGGTAGAAAGCCCTTTATTTCTTTGGTATACAGCATTACGGCTCTTGTCTAATCCTGTGGATACTAAATCAGTTCTTTTGCTTGGTGAGCATATTTTCCTGCTCCATTTTTCCCACTTACTTTTCAGGGAAAAATTTTGATTTGCCTAAGTCTCTCTATTGGCTAATTCAGAGTGAGACTGGAAGATGTAGTTCATGTAGTGTCTGGAGTTGGCCTTGGTTTGACCATCTGAGGCCTGAACCCTTTCCAGGAAGTTTTTATAATTTATATATAACTGAGTTTTATTCTGCTTGCTATTTTTACAAAAGTTCACTCAAGCTTGAAAGAAAAGAGTTGAAACTCTTTAAGCACTATTGTCATTAAAGCAAGAATTTAGTCCTTCTCTTTGAATCTGTTAAAATCGGATGTTGTGGGCCAGCCAGATAGCTCAGCGGATTAAAAGCGCTGGATTAGGCAGACACGGGTTGGAGGTTCGATCCTTGGCCTGCCGTGCCAGGCCTCACCACTGGGGCAAGCTGAGACTTCTATTGAGATTGAGCATGGTAGCATGTGCCTGTAGTCTCAGCACTTGGGAAGCTGAAAATAGGGGAATCACTATACGTCCAGACCCTGTAGACCCTGCACTAAATAAAAAATAAAATAGGATGTTGTAATTAGTTAGGATAAGATGTTTGTTTTAAGAGCATATGTGAAATATTTCTTCTCTCTTTGCCACCAGGAAAGATATCTCCATGGACAGGGCGTTTCTACTCACTGCTGGATCCTTCTTATGCTAAGAACAACATTCCCATCATAGCTTCTGTGTCTGAACATCAGCCCACCACCTGGTCCTCCTACTATTTTGATCTGCAGCTGCTAGTGTTCATGTTCCCAGGTCTGTCTGTCTTTATTCTGAAGGGGGCTTTGTGAGAATCCCCCCTTGATGCCAAATACATCAACTGCCCTCATCCTTGTTTTGTTTGCCTATTTATGCTGTATAGGACAGAGGATGACTAAGCACATGTAGAAGTCAGAAGTTGAAGTTACAGATGTTGGCAAGTTCAGAACCTCAGAATTTTCTGTTCATTTGTGTTATTTTAAAGTACAACTTCTCATTTTTATTTATTTTTTTTTTGTACTCTTACCATACTTTACCCTCTCACATCAGTTTTCCTGTGGTCAGTATTGAAGCTCCTCAATGGGCTCTGCCAGTCCACATGGTTTAGAATTTACTAGTGTTAGTCGTCTTTTTGTTTTATAAACTAACTTTTATATTTTTCAAATTGTGTAAGTAGTTTGTATATTATAAAAAATGTAAAAAGAATGTAGAAGTACTTACCACTTCTAGACACTATTAATATTTTAAGATATATTCATCTGTTTACTTATTAAATAAAACTGAGATCATATACATTTTCTCCCTAGTTATAAAGAATCATAATAGGGGAGCTGGGGAGATGGCTCAGTAAAATAAGCACTTCCCTGGCAAGCACAAGGGTCTGAGTTCAATCCCTAGTTCCACCAAAAAAAAGAATCATAATAGGGCTGGGATCATAGCTTCATGGTAGAGCACTTGCCTAGGATATATGAAGTCCTGGGTTCAATCCCTAGTACTGTGAAAAGAGAAAAAGAATCATGATCGTTTCTGTTATTTATTATTAATTTATAGAAATATTTAAGGTTTTTATTCAAGAATAGAGTTGTATAAAGATGTAGAAGGCAAATAGTCCATATAGTCAATACAGTGTTATTTTCAATGATGTCTTCTATTTTTAAAATATACNTTTTGTATTTAGTGCAGGGCCTACAGGGTCTCGCTACACAGACTGAATTTGTAGTGATTTTCCTGTTTTCAGCTTCCCAAATGCTGGGATTACAGGTGCATGCCACCACACCTAGTCTCAGTCGCTGTCTCAGCGCATGGCACTGCACACTGGGGATTGAACCCCAGCCGTTGTGTCTGCTGAAGCAGGCACTTTAATGTGCTGAGCTATTTGGCTAGTGCCTCTTCTTCTTCTTCTTTTTTTTTTGAAGGATAAGCTCCTGGAAGTAGAACTGCTGGGTTAATTGTGTGGTTTCATCTGATCACTTTCCCTTACAGGTTTCTGTCTACAAGGCTCAGTGCTTACTTCTTATTCCTTCTTTTATAGTTGGCCTCTATTACTGCTTTAGCAACTTATCTGATGCCCGGATTTTTATCATCATGTATGGTGTGACCAGCATGTACTTTTCAGCTGTAATGGTGAGGAATGTTTTCAGTCCTAGCCAAACTTTTCCCCACCTAAATCTGAGGTGCTTTTTGTTTGTTTTGTTCTGATAGGATTTAGAAAAATATTAATAATTGTGCAGTTGTTTCTACAATGAGCACTTGGGGGGGCTGCGTTGTAAAGGTGCTTGCTGCTGTTGATCCTCCCAGGAATATATACGATACTTAGTAGGAATGGGGTTCAACTTTCTTGGGTTTGTAGTGTTTTGTCAGTGAGGCACATTTGTACTTTGTTAGAGAATTTGGAAATTTTCTTAAGGCCTGTGAAAATTATCCATTGCTAAATTGAAAGATGAGGGATTTTATATATTATAGTGAGATGGTGTTTTTCATATAATTTTGATCTCACACAACAGTTAAGAACATAGGGCTGGGGCTGTAGCTTGGCAGTAGGCCTGTCTGGTAAGCATGAGGCTTGAATTTGATTCCTAGTACCCCCCAAATTATATCTATATCAATGCTGTCTTAGCTGTCCATTTATCTTTTTTTTTTGAGACAAGGTCTTGCTATGTAGTGCAGGCTGGCCTTTGAACTATATATTTTTTATTTTACTTTTATTAAAAAACATGAGATGATGAAAAACCCTAAGTTGATGTCATAGTCTACCAATAAATTCAAGTCTGTAATTTTAAAGCACTGGCTAGACTGATCGTGACTCCTGCTTTTTAGGTCCGTCTAATGCTAGTGTTGGCGCCTGTTATGTGCATTCTTTCTGGCATTGGAGTCTCCCAGGTTCTGTCCACCTACATGAAGAATCTGGACATAAGTCGCCCAGACAAGAAGAGCAAGAAGCAGCAGGACTCTACCTACCCCATCAAGAATGAAGTGAGAATTAAGTAACAGACTTGGCAAACTGCTCCTGTGCGTGTGTGTGTGTGTGTTTGCGCGCATGCATGCATGCATGTGCACACGTGTACTCGTGGGCACATGCCTTTGCTTGTGTTTGACTGGAATATAGTGTAGAGCACTATCAGGGTGGTCAAAATTAACTCATAGATTTACTGATTTTTTTTCCCAACTCATTTTGATTCAAGGCATTTATATTATTGACTGTATAAGAAGCCATCCCAAGTTATGTAAATTTAGTTTGGCTTACCACACAATTCTTCCTTTTTTAGGTGGCAAGTGGGATGATCCTGGTCATGGCTTTCTTTCTCATTACCTACACCTTTCACTCAACTTGGGTGACGAGCGAGGCCTACTCTTCTCCCTCCATCGTGTTATCCGCCCGGGGTGGGGATGGCAGTAGGATCATTTTTGATGACTTCCGAGAAGCGTATTATTGGCTTCGTCACAATACTCCAGAGGTAAAAATTTGGGAGCAGAATTCTGGGGTTGGGGAGAAAGGGGAGACATTTGATATTGTAGTAACTCAAAGTGGTATTTGGGCAGAGGAATGTTGGGAGATAATTAAACCATTGGAAACGTGGTTTCAGATGAGCTTTAGTGGCTAACGACCATTCAGTTCAGGGCTTTCTTCTGTAGTAATTCTTTTTTTTTGGACAGGGTCTTGCTGTGTAGTTCAGGGTGGCCTTGAACTCATTGTGTAGCCCAGGCTAGCCTCAAACTCACAATAATCTTGCTGTTTCAGTTTGCCTAGTGCTGGGATTATAGGCATGTGCTGCTGTGCCTGGTTTCTGTAGTGATCCTTAATTATCTATACTTGCTTACATACTTGTGTTGATACCATGGTCATATCTAGTCCAAGGAAAAAAAAAGTTACAAATGATACAAGTGGAAGCAAGGCAAAGATGAAAATCATAAAGTTATCACCTGATGATAGCTATTTTCTATTTATTTTTGAGACAGGGTTTCACTGTGTAATTCAAGCTGGCCTTGAACTCACTATGTACCACAGGGTGGCCTCCAATTTGTGACAACCTTCCTGCCTCAGCCTTCTGAGTGCTGGGATCACAGATAGATGTGTACCACCATACCCGGCTGTGTTAACTACTTTTCAACATTTAAAATGATTTTTAAAAAATTTCTTTTGGGGCTGAGGAGATGGCTCAGTAGAATAAACGCTTGCCTGGCAAGTGCAAAGACTTGAGTTCAATCCCCGGTTCCCCCCCAAAAAAAAAAATAAATAAAATTTCTTTTGGAAGGTTTAATATTTATTAAAGATGGGAAAAGAAACATGGTCTGCAGAGTAAGTGCAGGCCAATTAAAAGCAGGAAGTTGAGTACATTGTACTACAGTGAGAGATCACTGTGAAAGCACACTGGCCAGTGTTTTGTTTTTTAGAAGACACAAGGATTTATACCTATCAAGGTACAATAAGAGAGCTACTTTTAACATTTTGGCTGTTTTTTTTATAAAACTTTTTTTTACCTTTTGAGGATCTCAAGTGATTTGTTTTCACAATAGCCATTATTAATAGCCTTTGTGAGTTAAGTCTACTAAGAGTCAAAATTCAAGAAGTTTTTCTTTAGTGGGAATTGAACTCTGGGTCTTGCATATGCAAGGCAAGCATTGACCTCTGATACCCCTGAGTGATGTCCTTAGCCCCAAATCCTTGCCTCTTCCATCTGGCGATTTCCATTTCATCTTTTGTTTTGCAGAACTGGGGATTGAACTCAGGCCCTTGTGCTTGCCAGGGAAGCGCTTGTCCATTTCATCTTTTTTTTTTTTTTTTTCCAGAACCAGGGATTGAACTCAGGCCCTTGCACTTGCCAGGGAAGCGCTTATTCTACTGAGCCATCTCTCGGCCCCTTCCATTTCATCTTTAGAGCTGATTTTTTTGATGCTTCTAAAGTCATTTATTTAATAATTTTATTTACTGGTATTAAGCTAATTCCTTGACTATTACATAGTCCTGTACATCTTCCACTTATATAAAGTGATCTGGGATGCAGGTCTTGGGAATATGAGATTGTATAAATTTGTTGTGAGATTTCCTGATTGTAGATGAATCAGGGGGCCTGCCCATTAACTCAGTTGTTTAAATGACTGCTTCAACAAATCAGTCAGGCTCAGTATGCTGTGGTTTGAGCCCCGTATCCTCAAGCCTTGTCAGACCTGCCCTGAAGCCTGAAGGCATCCTGAGCCAGCACCCCCCCCCCCAAAAAAAAATAGCTCTGTAGATGAATCAATGGAGGAGCAGGTGCCAGGTTTATTGTCTGGTTAGGAGTAAATTATTTTGTGAAGGTACTGATGAGTTAGCCAGGCTGCACTAGCAGCCCAGAGGTGCTTGTCCATTCCTTCTCTTGCACTTGATGTTTAGGGGCAGTGACAAGAATGTTGTTTCTATTTTCCATTCGTCTTTCAGGACGCAAAGGTCATGTCATGGTGGGATTATGGCTATCAAATTACAGCTATGGCAAATCGGACAATTTTAGTGGACAATAACACATGGAATAATACCCATATTTCTCGAGTTGGGCAGGTAAGGTCAAAGGGATCTTTTGAGTGTGGTATGTAAAGTCTAGTTGGAAATGTTCCTTTGTTCTGAGGATTGTGTGTTTATTTTTTTTAGGCAATGGCATCCACAGAAGAAAAAGCCTATGAGATCATGAGGGAGCTTGACGTCAGCTATGTGCTGGTCATCTTTGGAGGCCTCACTGGGTATTCCTCTGATGGTAGTGTGATAGATTCTTTTCTGACTGCAAGTCATAGAGTCTGAGAAAACAAATGAATCTCTTGTTTTTCTGTCCTTTTACTTTTGCAGTAAATAGGAAATAAATGTAAATAATTTTCATGGAGATAAAGACATTCTGTGATTATCTAAAGATGTAGGGGTATTTCCACAGCTGGTAAGACACAGCACAAAAGGCCTTAAAAATGAAGTTTAGAATTAGCAATGGCTGGGCATAGTGGCACACATCATCTGTAATTCTAGCACTCTAGGCCTCTGAGGCAGGAGGATTACAAGTTTCAGCCCAGTCTGGGCAACCTAGTGACTTAGACTCTCTCACAAAAAAAAAAAAAAAAAGATGATGCAATGGAGCTGAGTGTGAAAGCCCTGGGTCATCTCTAATATGGGAAAAAAACAAAACAAAACAAAAAGCCCCAGAAAGCAATTAGCATTGTTTTAAAGATTTAAGCTATTAGTTATATATGTATGAAAGTATCCACACATGTATAATATATACATGTATCTATATAGTCCACGTTCTCTATGTATTCTGCAACCATGGATTGAAACAACTGGATTGAAAATATTTGAGAAGGAAAAAAACGTATCTGTACTGAATACATACAGACTTTTTCTTGTCCTTATTCCCTGAAAAATGCAACAAATATTTATAATGTAGTTACTGTAAATAAAAGATAATTTGAAGTATATGGGAAGATGTCAGTCAAATGCAAACACTACTCCATTTTATGTAAGGGAGTACAGAGTCTGTATTTTTTTTTTTTTTTTTTTTTTTTT
>NDGN011343181.1:0-17791 GCA_002564285.1 Tympanoctomys barrerae | reverse complement strand
ACTATCTGTCTGGATATCAAACATCTTAGATATAACATGGAACAGGTATTTTCCATCAAGTATTGATATTTTAAACTTTGAGTCCCTCTGGAATATGAAGAAAAAAGATTAAAAAGATAAAAAAAAATTTAAAAAATAAGAATAAGCTATGTGTGCTTAGCTTTATAAAGAAAACCTCACCTCTTCTTATTTTTCCACTCTTTTCTTCTTCGACAGCAATACAGAGTAGTGATGGTGAGGAGCACAAATACTGCAAAGCTGGACATGATGGAGATGATTACCGTCATGGAGTATGTGGGCGAGACGGAGAAGGGAGACAAGGAGGAAGAGGGCAAATTCGGAATGTCCACGCTGGGCTTTGAGGATGGCATTGTTGGGAATGCTGCAAGTGAAAATAATGCTTTTCATTCATTCTTACATCTTTAAGAAGCAACGTTTTTGTCTCCAGGGAATCAGTGGATTAAGTCTATTGTGAAGAATGTGCTTTTGTATCAGGCTCTTCTGGGTTTTCATATATAAGATTTAATTTTAAGAGTACAGTAAAATTTGGATATAAGAGAATCTGTTTTATAGAATGATAGGTTTTTAAAAGAAGAAATAGTATTTTTCCAAGAGAAATGTAGATCTTTGTTTAGTGTCCTTTGTACTGTATCACATTATCTATGGTTGACAACAGTCATGAAAATTGTTAAATAAAAACATTTTATGTAAATTATACCTGAGATTGAGATTGTCTAGCTAAGCTTTCATGCACATTTATTATTGGGAGCACACCATTCTATAAGATTTCTACCATATCAATACTCTTAACAAAAAGGATTCTATTTGGATGGGAAGCAAAAGACTACAGGAGAAAATAACCAGACTCCACCTTATACTACTAACTTCAAAACTAGTAGCTTAAAAATCACATCTATACTACTGAGAGAAAGAAAGTCACCCAAGATTGCCCATACCCAACTACTGCACCTAAAACAATTCAGGCAAAAATAAAATTATTGGGCTGCCTTAGGACCTTGTCTGAGGAAATACCTGAGGGGACTCTTAACTAAATAACAATTGAATTGGAAAGAGACTTCAAGATGAAGAATAAAGGTGGAAAGAAGAGTATAAATCTAAATCTGAATAGATAATGATGAATGGTTGGGGATTTTGTCTAAATCTTTAAGTGGAAATTGCTACAGAACTTCATTCTTCAAGGAGAAACCTAATAGCGCTAGGGTAGTAAAGAAGATACAAATATTCTGAGGATTTTATTGGAGACTAAGAGTCCTCTGAAAAAAGAAGAATTAAGGAGCAAGAACAGCACTGTAATGAAAGAACTGGTATCTGGGTTTCACCAAACAGTGGAGGAATAATAACCAGACAAAAAAATAAGATAAGGGAAAGAAGAAACTAAAGAAGTAAACTTAACATAATAGAGATTGTGTAAAAATAAATCTTTATCCAATCGTCAGTTGATGGGCATCATTATAGACTCTGCTTCAATGTACATGGATGCGCATAAATCACTGTAGTATAATGTTCTTAATTCTTTTGGAAAGATACTAAAGGTGGATATCTGGGTTAAATGGAACCACTAGTTCTAGATGTCTGACAATCTCCACACTGATTTCCAGAGATTGCATCAACCTACACTCCCACCAACAGTGAAGAAAAATTCCTCTTTTCCCCCACAATCCTACCAACATTTGCTATTGATTGCATTCTTGATCATAGCCATTCTTTCTGGAGTGAGAGGGACTCTCAGCATTGTTTTAATCTGCATCTCTGAAGTGACTAGTAACATTGAACATTTTTTTTCATATATTTATTTCCTATTGTGCTTTCTCCTCTGAGGGGTGTGTATTCATCTCTGGTGCTCATTTTTGGATTGGGCCTTTAAATTGGGGGACTTTGATTCTTTCCAGTTCTCTATGTATTCTAGACATCAGTCTTTTGTCTGAGGAACAGCTGGCAAACTTGTTTTCCCAGTGTGTGGCTTCGCTGTTTACTCTATTGGTGATTTCTTTTACTGTAAAAAAGCTTTTTAATAAGATGAGATCCCAGCTGTTGACTCTTTGTAATATATGCTGTGCTATTGGAATTTTTCTGATAAAGTCTTTGTCTCCTCCTATAGAAGCAGTTTGAAATAACTAAATAATGGGAAAAGCCTAAATGCCTATCAACTAATGAATGATAAAGAAAACATAAGGCTTTTAAAAAAATACAATGGAATATTACTCATCCATAAATAAAGATAAACTTGAGACATTTGTAGATAAATAGATGCTTCTAGAGCCCATGTTCTTAAGTGAAATAAATCAGAATCACATGTGTAAATATTCTATTGTTTTTCTGGTGTGAGAAGCTGAAAGTATAATAAGGACCAAAATATATAAAAATATTGAAAAATAGGAAGGTTACATCCCAATGGGATAGAGCATAAAGGGAGAAGGAGAGGAGAAGGAAAAAAAGAAAAGAAAAATGAGCAGAGAAAGATAAGATGGAAGCACAGTTTTTGTAAATACAAAGGGGAAGAGGGACAGAAGAGAGGGAGAGAAATGGTGAACAAATATGAATCAAGGTATATAGTGTGTGGGTCCAAATTTCCATGGAGAAAGTGATTGGTATGTATATCTGAACCACGCCAGAAAGCATAATTAATGATGAAAGAAGAGATTGTGAAGCAAAGGCAGGAGGGCTAAAAATCAAGTTCCTCAGTTGCTATGTAAAATATGAATAGATTAAAATCTATGAAAGAAAAATTAGTCAGGATAGACTAAACCCAGAAAAAAGTCAAATACTAATTGACTTTTAAGTCAGTGAAAAGAAAGGAATTCCAAGTAGCTATAAATATGAAAAAGAAAGAGTACCAAGGCTAATGTCAGGAACTTAAAGTTAAAAGCACTCAGATAAGTCGAGTGACACTCTGCATTTGCAAAACACTTCGTGAAACATGAGAAGAAAGTGTCATGAGTCACTACGCCTCACAGAACATGGCAGACAGATATCTAAAACAAAACTTAATATTAATTCAAAGAAAATCTGATTAGAAATGATCATGATTAGGATTGATCTAGTGGAAAATTTAAGTCAGAAATCAACTCAACTGAATCAATAGACTCACATAAATGTAGGATACTTTTAATACCACATGATTACTAGCTAGATAATATGAGTTTATAATACTAAAAAAAGAATAAAACCTTTATCACAGACAATGATAGTTACAGTGTAGATAGAAACACACATTCTTCATGCTGTGCTCATTACTAGGCTTTCCACATAGGCATTTACAGTCTGAAGACAGAGCCAAGATCATATATTTAGATTTTAAATATTAACCTAATCCCACCCTTTTCTGTGATAAAGATCTTGTTTTTCTTTCAGTATTATAAACTCATGCTATCTAGTAATCATATGATATTAATATTAATAATCATATTATAATTAACTATTATAACAAACCTCTTTTCATTGAATTAAGAGAATGGAGCTGTATAACTAACTATCCTACATTTATGGAGTTTATTGATTCAGTTGATTTTATTTCTGACTTAAATTTTCCACTAGATCAATCCCAAATCCATTTGGGTGAGTTGCTTACTATTGCTTTCTCTCATTGACAAGTATATTAACACTGAGGGCATTTGTAGTATCTAATTTTATAGGGCTGTTGGAAGTACTAAGAGACATAATGTACCTAACACCCTGGACAGTTTGCCTGGATAGGGGCACAAACTCACTTTCTGTGTATGTGTATGGAGATAATATAGAAAGAAGCAGAGGAAGCATTAAGGAGAAAAGCAAATTGTCATCCTAAGAATGAGCCAGATTATACTTCTTTTCCACAGAAACTTTAAAGCGTGGCAGGCTCACTGCTGAGTTTTTCTGTACTAACGTATAGGAAAATCCCACAGAAGGGGGTTGTTGTGCTTAGCGGAAAAAAAACATAAATAGTATATAGGCACTGCATGCTCGAAAAGGTATTTCACTTCGTCAGCAGCCATAAAGAAATGGGAACTATTGAAATTTTTGTCTCTCTCTCTTTTTTTCTTTAATAATTTTATTGAGAAGCAAATATCAATGAGCAGTTTCACAACCAATTACTGACACTTTTTCAATAATTAATACATTGCATATTGTTGTCTTAGTAGTTATTCATTGTACAAGGTGCAGATATGATATCCTGTCTCAAACACTATTAGAACAAACCTCTCTTTTCATTGAATTAAGAGAATGGAGCTGTATAACTATCCTAACTATTTTGAATATACAGATACAAAAGGGTCTGGACATTGTCAATCTTATGGAAAACCCACTACTATTATGGTCTACTAGACTGTATTAGGAGATTCTGCTGAATTAAAACACCTACAATATTTAAATGACAATGGAAAGCCCATCTCTGACAAAACTAACCAAAAAAGTAGGATAGAAATGAACAACCCTTTTGTATCTGTATACTCAAAATTTTTGTCTCTTTTTCAAGCAAAAGGAGAATAATACAGAGATAAATAATTTTTAAAATATCTTCTAGCATCCCTCAAGGTGAACTGCTAATAACTTTTGGAAATCACTCAGAAACAAAACAAAACAAAACAATCACAACAAACTCTTTAAGAAGGATTTAGGGTCTTTAGACCTTTCTGTAGAGTACGGATTGCTGTGCCTCACAAGGATACCTTCTTTGCTCATCACTGAGCCTCCAGAAGAGAAAAAGGCAATTTCTTCACAATAATTCCACCTAACTCCAGGAGAACAGACATTCCCCACATATCTAGGGGGGAAATGATTATTTTATGATATTTGGAGCTCATTTTCTTCCTGTATCAAAGTCTTCATAGAATGTTGTTTTCTAAAGACTAGGAAATTAGTTATCATATATTGATATGCATTGTATCTAATTCAGGATTAAATGTCAGTTTCTTCAACATAATAAATCCACTATTAGTGCATGAATGGATGAATGAGTGAAAAACTGAATGATGACAAAGATCACAGTTATCCAAATAAGTTCTGGCTGGTAATATGACAGAATTAAAACATACCTTTTTGTTTGTTTGAGACAGGATCTCTCTATGTAGTTCAGGCTGGCATTGAACTTGTTATGTAGCTTCAGATTCACTGTAATCCTCCTGCCTCAACATCCCCAGTACTGAGATTATAGGTGTGCACCACCACACCCAGCTAAAACATACATTGTTTAAAAATTCCATTAATCTGGGATTAAGAATTGTGTATGCTTCCAGAATACTAGATTTTGAGGGCTTTTCATAACTATTTTTGTTTAATAACCCTAAATGATTCAATTAAGAAGAGTAGCATTCTATCTTTTACTACTTTAAATCCTAGTTCTTTAAATAAGCTGGTAAAATCAATAAATCAGACCTGAAATATGCATTACAAGAAGTGATTGTGATTAATCCCTGTAGCATCCAAGAAAGTTAATTGTAAAACTTTTCTAATTTTATTCTGTGGATTATGCTTTCTGTTAGGTTAAGCACCATTTGATAGAAGTTAATTTCTAGGATTTTTTTCCAAAACAACCTTCTTGAATTCTTTCCTAAAGATTTTGTGATGATCCTTTGAAATCCATTTGATTTAACTTTATAAATGTTATCTTATAAATTAACTTTCCTAAGAAACTCTTGTTTTTCATCGATGGATAGCATGAGGACAGATAATGATATTATGTGTAGTATAGCACTACTTTTTTTCTCTAAAAGCTAGGAGAAGGAGTATGAACTCTTTTCACCACAAAGAAATGATACATCAAATGGAGAGAGATTACTCTGATTTGAATAGTACATGTATCAAAATGTCACATAGTACCCCATAATCATGTATAGTTTTACATGTCAATTAAAAAAAGAAAAATCCCTACAGCCAAATATATTAGAACAAATACAGGGCCCAGGGAGATAGCTCAGTAGAATAAGCACTTGCCTGGCAAGTGCAGGGTCCTGAATTCAATCCCTAGTACAGCAAAAAAAAAAAAAAAACAAACGAATACATTAGAATTTGTGTGGGACCCCAGCAGTGATAGTTTTTATGGTTTGCACGTAATTTTAATGTGTGAAAAACCACATAGTTAAATATCCTTTATAAAGAATAGAAACCCATTTTTGCAGACAAAATATTAGAAAAATTATATTCCAACTATGAATTAATTTTTTTCATCTTGTAAAATATATATGTGTGTATGACAGGATTTCCTTATATTATTTATTTATTTATTTATTTTCCTTATTTAGTTTAGACTGTCCTTGAACTCATGATGTAGTTCAAGGAGGCCAGGTTAGCCTCAAACTTGCTACAATCTTCCTTTCTCAACCTCCTAAATGCTGGGGTTACAGGCATGTGCCACATGCCCATCTTAGTAGTATTTTTAGTTTTAGAATCAGGGCAGAATTTTCAGGTAGAGTGGGATTATATGTGATTGCTTTCCTTTTCAACTTTTTGTTGTGCCACTTAGAAATTTTTTCTACAGTGAACTTGGAATTCTTGTACAAAACCTAACACTAAACTTCTGGAAAGAAAAGAGAACCAAAAATGGACAAACTATCTCTTCTCTTAAAAGACTTGTCATAAATTAAAAAAAAAAAACAAAACACAAATTGAGTTTAATGAAAAAATACAAACTTGTTTCATCCACGAATTAGATGTAATTAGATACTACAGAATCACGAATGGTAAAGTCAGCAGGTGACATTTTAAACCTGGTTTATCTTTCAGTGAAGTCACAAAACAAGGTAGCAAGCTTGAAGTGGAAGACGTTATTTACACCATCCACTAAATGCGGTGTTCTCCAGGGCCTCGTGGGGCACACAAGCAGCCCCCTTCCTGTGTGCTCTGCCTGGGTGCTGCCGGCGCAGTCACCCACGCGCTGCACGTTCTCTCCTGCACTTCATGAGGTGTGAATGTAAGTACACATGCAGGCATCCAATTCCATACACATAAACTTTCAAGGGCACAAACAAACTTACTTACTTGTTAAGTTTTCTTTTTTATAATCTGAGGGGGAAAGGATAAAAATTTGTTTTAAGTGAGCATCCAGATATATATTCTGTGGGAGAGTGCTATGAAATGCAATTCTTTTTTCAATATCCAACTGGAAAACATTCTCTGCATTCACAAGGGAAGGCGGAGTCTTTGAAACTACACCAGCTGTTAGGGATGAGAACCCAGGTCCTCACGAAGCCCACGAAGGCAACATGCAGCAGTTCAGCTTTGTTTTGTGAGATCAGCATTTTCAACCATGTGGCTTCTTTTTGCATGCTTAAAAAATCTGTGTCATTGACTACAGAGAGAGAACTTTTACCCTTTACTTCACTCTTCTGACAAAATATGAGCTATTTCTTAACTATTTTTATGCACAGTCTAGAAATTGTCACAAGCCCTCTCTCATAAGATTCTCTATGGAACAAGGCAGATTCAAATAGCAGTGAAGAGTGTTTCTAAAAAAATTTTTAGAACAAATTAAGTAGTTATTTATGCTCTTGTATGCAATTTGAGTAGCATTGAGATTCTTCTATTAGGTATGTAAGGAAAGCAAAACTCAATCAATAAATCAACTAATCAACAGATTAGAAAATACCCAGAAAGCTTTAAAATATTAGGAGCTTTCATTCCACACCTTAGGTTATTCAAAATAGTAAATTTCCCTTGACTTTACAGTCTTGTAGAAGTCTTTATTACCTAAATACGGCAGTCTGGTACAGGCCATGGGGTCCCAGTGCATGCTGGGAAGCTTGCTGCAGTCTAGCATAGACAGCAGATGCATCCCAGATCTATAGAGTCCTCTGTGGATCTTTTCTTCCATCTCCAGCCACTCCTTTGCACAGAAGAATTCCTTTACTGCTAAGCAGTACTCTCTAAATAGTGGAAACAGAACACAACTTGGTGAATTGTGGCACGTTAAAGTCAACTATGTGGCAGAGCTTAAAATCTGTATTTTAAAAATATCATCAGAGTACATTGTGCTTGCAAGAGCATTTTTGAAAGAATTTCTACTGTAAATAATGTGAGGCTGTATGAGATACTGTATATTACACTGTAAGATGAAGCATCATATTTTTAAAAATGTGGTTGATGCTCCTTGCAAAGGAATTCTCAAGTTCAAATGCTCAAACTTGGAAGTTATTGACAATAAGTTTAATTTTGATTCATCTTTTTTTTTGCTGCAAACAGCAGAAGTTGTCAGAATCTCAAAAACATTCTTAAGAAAATAGTGTGGAAAGTTTAATGTCTCACTATTAAAACTTTGAATAATAAAACTCAAAAGCAGAACATATTAGATATTTTAATTCTGATAATACTAATACATAACATTTGTGGATTTTGCACAAAACAATGTCCTTAAAATATGCAATTTTACAATTATATATCAGAGAAAAAGCTTCTATAAAATGTGAGGTTTACAGTAGCTTTTCTTATGTCAATGAGAACAAAATATTTTGCTATAAGGATTTAAAACAATACAAATGATTTTCTTTTTCTTTTTCTTTCTTTTTTTTTTTTTTTCTTTTTTTGGGCGGAACCAGGGATTGAACTCAGGCCCTTGCACTTGCCAGGGAAATGCTTATTCCACTGAGCCATCTTCCCAGGCCCTGTAATAAAAATAGTTATCTATATAGTACTTAGAAGTATAAGAACAAAAGTATGATAAAATGACTTTGCATATTTGAGGGATAACTATGCTATTCTAATAATTCTGAAATGGAAAAATTTTCTCTTATACAAAGTAAGTTATTTTCAATCTTAAAAAGGTCTGTCACATTGGCTTATGAGTGCAAACTTATCTAAGATATAAATGCTGAAAGATTACTCAATACATGTATTTTCTGCTAATATATAAGAACAAAATTCAACTTTACATCTGGAAAAGTTGGATTGGTGAGATAGCTCAGTGGACTAAGCACCTGCTTAGGCAAGCACAGGGCCCAAGGTTCGATCCCCAACACCACATGCTGAGCTGGCACCAGCCCTACCCCAGGCATACTGAGCTGGCCACCTACTCTGGGTGTGGTGGTGCACCCCTGTAATCCCAGGGCTGGGGTGGCTGAAAATAGGAGGATCACTAAAAGTCTGAGCTGCATAGTGAGACCCTGTATCAAATACAAAAATAAATAAGTAAATAAATCCAGGAAAGTTTTATAAATTTTAATTAATAAAGGAGATTGCAATTAAAAACAGCTCAATTATTATTTATAAGCCATATTATATCTGACAGGGGAATTATAAGACTATCAACCAAAAATCTAGTGGAATTCTGTACACAGTTGAGACCTATAAGTAAAATAAAACACAGAAGTTTCACTGTCTCTTACCAATAACTTAGTAGGGAGTAACATGGAAGTATTTCCCCACCTGCTGGTAAGGAATAGTGATCTATAATTGCCAAGACTTGATTGTGTGTGTGTGTGCGCGCACGCACGCATGTGTGTATAGTCAAATAAAAATGTAATAATCCAAGAATTTCACAAATATATTGCCTGCATCTGGCTCTTTCATTTTTATTGGGAAGAGAAAAACCTTGAGTAGCCTGACATGTCTATACTTTTATTTTTATATTGTACATGAATGGTTTTAAAATTCGTAGGCAGTGTCAGAAGGAGCTTGACACTATGTATTCCATCACCTAACTCTCTTTCTACCTCTGCCACCCAATTAAGTGAAAGTAGCAATAAAAAGGAACAAACCACTGTCACGTGCAGTAGCTTGATGAATATTTAAAACATGTACTCAACAAGAGGATCCAGATACGAAACAATGCATATTGTACAATTTTACCACTGTGAAATTCAGAAACAAATCAAAGTAGTCTATGCTAAAGAAATCAGGACACCTTTGCGGATAATGGGGAGTTGATTAGAAAGAGCACAAGGGCGTGCTCTGGGCGGTGAAGCATTCTGTATCTTGATTGCACTAGTGGCTGCATATGTATATGCCTTCATTAAACCGAACTTGATGACTAATTGGAGCACAATTCATTTTGCATAAATTATACTTTTGTCAACTAATTGCCATAATACAAGAATACAGTATTTAAAATCTGCTTAATATGCTCAAAAGTTATATAGCTTAATTTTAAAGTTTCAAAGCCTTAAGGAAATTAATAATATTTTCATTCAAATAAAGAATGAGGGAAGGAATTATATTTCCACAATTTTGTGAGCACTCTAGCTTCCTGTGCCAATTATATTATAAGAAGTATTTTTATCACATAGCTACAATAGCAAAACATACCTAGCCATAAATTTAATTACAAAAGTAATATTCATATGAAGGAAATCACTAAATTTTAATAACAGCCTAAAATAGGATTAAAATGAATGTCACACAGGACCATACTCCCAAATGAGAATATTTAATAGTGTAAATATAGCAATTCTTTTGAAGTTAATCCCAAGCTTAGAGTCATTGTAGTCAAGTTTCAAGTGGCATTTACAGGTTGGTATTGAAAACACATTTTCAAATTTCACATTTAAAAAATAATTGCATGCCAGGCCAGCAAGATAGCTCAGTGGACTAAGAAGCTGATTGGGCAAGCTCAGGCGAGTGCAGGGACCGCAGTTAGATTCCCGGCACTACGTGCCATGCCAGCCCTGCCCCCAGGGTGGGCTGAGCCAGCCAGAATCCAGGTGGGCACAGTACATGCCTGTAATCCCAGTGCTGGGGATGCTGAAAGCAGAAGGATCGCTATGAGTCTGACCTGCGTAAGGAAACCCTGCAACAACCAAATACAATTTTTAAAAAAAATGCATACCAAACAATTCTCAAAAAGATGAAATTCTGTGAGCTTTCTGGTAAAAATAAATAAATTATAAAGACATTGTAGCTAAATCCAAGCATTTCTAGCACAAAATAGACAAGTCATTAATGACAAATAATTCTAAGCATAGAAACATGGATGTAAATAAATATTAAGTAAATACCCCTCAGTAGTGATGAGCTAGTTCAGTTTTATCACTGCGAGTCCTACCACCAAAGAAATTCCTCATTCCCAAAATATATTTGTTTAAGACATTTTTGCTAGTGGACAAAATTTCCTTCCACAATTTCCATTTAAAGAATATGACAACTTGGACAATTAAAGGAAAATGAAATTCAATACTTAAGCCATTAATAATTTTATATATTCACCTTTACATAGTAGGTAATTATCATGGTATCATGAATAAAACATAATTTCTGCTTTGCCTGAACCTGAGCAATTTGAGGCAACTTAGAAATACCATTAAATAGATATAATTTTTAAAAAATGTATTTGGTACAGGATCTCACTAAACAGCTCAGACTCCTAATGATCCTCCTGTTTTTAGCCTCCCTAGCACTGTGATTACAAGTGTGCGCCACCACGCCCAGTCTCAGTGGCCAGCTCAGAGCACCTGGGGGGTGGGGATGGTATGGCTTGTGGTGCTGGGATTGAACTCTGGTCCCTGTGTTTGCCTAAACAGGAGCATAGTCTGCTGAGCTCTCTTGCTGGCCCAAGGCTCATTTTTGGATGACAGTTTAGTCTGATGCAATGACAAAGCTTAAAGGAGAGTGATGAGCAGGGTTCTACAAAAATCTGATGCTAAGTAGGAAGCTCATGATGGAAGAATTTGTTTGCATGTGATCTTCAACCAACTCTGACTCAGCTGTTTAGAAATCTAGTGCAGCAGCCCTGTAGGGAGAATGCTTGAGACAGGATTCCTTAGAGCTGTGTTAAGTTCATTGCTTACAATCAAAGGAGAAAGGATTAAAAGCTTGATGTGCAGCATGAAATTGACTATCTCCACAGAACATATTAAGAGGTTGACTCTTCCCAAAGTAAAAATCATAAGAAAAAAATTATAACATGACTAAGGCACATTATTAAAGCATAATGATAAAAGAAGATACTAAAAACAAAGATACAGGTTTGAAGACAAAAAATTAAATTAATAAATGACATCTCAAAAAGCAGCATAAGAAATAGTTCTTCTTCTCTTAGTGACATATCCTCAAAATGTTTATAGATGAAATAATATTCATAACATTTGTGATTCACTTCAAAATATATAATCTGGGCATGGCATTGAAAAGGGGCAAGTGGGTAGGGATGAAATGAGATTGACCATGAATTGATAATTTTTAAAGCTGAGTGACAGGTACATGGACATTCATGGTTTTTATTTTTGTAAACATACAAAAATGTCTACAATTAAAAAAAGTAGCCAAAACAAAAGAAAGAGTTCATTTTGCATTGGGGGTAAGTAAACTGTAAAACCTACAATTAACAAGCACTTAAGTGATCATAGCTTTAAAATTTTATTAGAAATGAATGAAAAAAAGGTAAATAAATAAGCAAAAGCTATAAACAGAAAAACATCTAAAAGACTTAAGATTGTCAAGTATACTTAAGATCTTTGTTTTCTTCTTTGTGATTTTTGTGTATTCTATTTATGCAGTCGAATCACGTGGGCTCCCTAATCAGAAAAACCACAATGACTGCCACAAAAGAGAAATGCATTTCTAATCTCACGATTACCCCCTCAAGCATCTGTGCACAGTGTTGAGATGATTCACTCAAAGGTCACGAATCAAGTATGCTAACTATTCTAGTCATCACCACAAACTACGCTAGCAGTGCTAAGAACAAATGGGCAAAATCTACTGTCACATTCTTCTGCTAGTTACATTTGTTCTATACTATGTATGTTCTATTTTCTAGTAAAAGGATTTCATTATTCATCAGTATGGCCAATGTACAATTATGAAGAAGTCTAAGAAAAAAAAATCTAAACTGAAAATGTGGCCATGGGAACAGAGATGTGTGAAACAAGCAGTATTTCCTTAATTCCCACAAGGCAAATTTTTACTTCAACTTGTTCACTTTTTTCCTCATTCTCTTTTTGGCAATAGTTTTAGTTTTTTTCTCCTTTTCTATCCCTTCAATGCCTGAATACCTGGAAATTTTCCTGTGTCATTCCTGTTCAAGATATAACTTCTTAGGCGAAAGAACATGGCACCCTTACAGTGCCGAGAAACATTCAAGCTCGATAGTAAATTAGGAGGAAAACACTATTTTAATGACCTTAATATGTTCTCTTGATCGTGTGCCCCAAATGATTTCAATTTAAATTACTCTTGGATTTTTATCAGAGATAGAAAAGTGTCACATGGGTAGTTCTGATGTGTTTTCTTTGAAAGAAAACTGAGGAAGAATGACGTCTATCCAGTTTCTAACATATATGTGATGGGGGGGGCGGGGTTTGTCCTCCTTTCAACTCCGCTGCGCAGATGAAGAAACAGAAGTTTAGCTAAGACCTGGCACACACAGAAACAAGAACTAATGGTATTAGGACCTTGTTTAGCTCAAGAGCCAGGTTGCTTCTTGTAGCTTACTTTTTTATATGAAGATAATGAAAGCAGAGGTAATTCTATGGAACACATAGATTGCAATATTTGAAAAGTATGGGAGTTTTAAAAAGATACGTATTCATAAGCCATTCCTCCCACTAAAGTGGAGTGTGTCAGTACTGAGAACGTAAAATCGAATGTACTGATTTCTCAATAATACTCTGCCATGTTAACGCTGTACCTGTCACTCACTAATAAGTGATGCTCAAAAACTTGAAGTAGACTTTTTTGTTTTGGTGTACTAATTATGTTAGTTTAGAATTTCTCTTCTTATTTGATGAACAGAAAGGATATTCGTGGATATGATAATATGAACAGTAACAAGGATAATAGAATTTAACCTTTCATGATATTTTCTAGAAGTTCAGAGTCTTTGCACTACAGTTATTTATGCAATAGGAATTTTGTCTTGCAAATGATTCTTCTGTTCAGTGAAAGCCAGCTTTTGCCTTTACCATTCCTCAAGAGAAATTCTTTGGAAACCTTTTCCTGTTTTCCAGACAGAACGATGGAAATTTCCCATTTACTGGCGTTTGACGTCTTACCTGCAAATGGGGGTGGGAGCAGACGCTGCTCCAGGGCCACCGCACTCTTGGAACACGTGGTTGCATAGCAAAGCCTCCGCAGCCGGCTGGCAGAAGGGGCTCACAGCCCTCAGTTCACTCCAGGCAGCGTGAACCAGCAGCTCTTGGGTCTCCTCAGGGTCCGTGTAGGAGGTGTTGAAAAACACAAGCGCATCTTTTGCCAGAACGGAGTCACACACCTCCCCTCTGTACTGGGCGCAGTAGCCTTTGTTATCTTTGTGGGGTTTACTGAAAGAAACAATGCACAGTGTTCCCAGTCACATGCTGTTTCTTGGCATTAATCTGCTTTCTTAAAAAAAAATTATTTACTTATTTATTTATTTACTTATTTTTGGCACTCCCATCTGCATCACAGAAATGGGAGAAAATCACACCAGCAAACTAATTGAAAAGCTCCATCCAAATATTGTCCTTTCTTGTTCCCAGCTGTAATTCTATCATCTGTAGCTGCTCCCGAGGGCTCTCATGAAAACCAAATGTGATGATGGGTGTGGAAAGCGATGGGAACTACCAAGGACTGAATAAATTTGGACATTTTTGTATTTACATTATAAACAGATTTCTACTGCTCTTAGTTAAGTCAGTTCGCAGGCATCTTGCAAATAAGCTGATATTAACAAAGAAATGGATGCGGAAAGCACGTTCACTGCACTGGTTAACAAGAGACGGAGCGTGGTAGCAATGGCTCTGATCCCAGATGTGTGCACCTCGGGAAACACTGTGTTATGATAGCCAAGTATGCAAGTTTTGTAGTAAAGGCACATTTCTGTAACACGTTCTGTAGTTAGATATTGTTTACTTACATATCTTTCCAGAATTCCATTCAAGAAAAAACCATGCAGGGAACAGAAAGCACAGGACGTGGTGTAAGGAGGAGCTAAGAGGGCCCAGGGAGATAGTAGCTCAGTAGAATAAGGGCTTGCGCAATGCAGGGTCCTCAGTTCAATCTCCGGTACCACAAACAATAAAAAAAAAAAAAAGAGGAGCTAATAAGTAACATCTTCAGCTGTAGTATTTTCTGATCACAGGTGTGTGGGAAGTCACCTGGCCACTCAGTGCCCCAAGGGCCCTGTGCCATAGAGTGACAGATGTACTTGTACTGATCTCAGATTATTGTGTGTTAGCGGGTAATATATGGGAAAAAAAACTGTAGTATGTAAGAGTTATCTCTTCTAATAAGCAAAAATGACAATTAAGTGATGGAAACTCCTGTTGTTAATGTCAATACAGCAACTTGTTCACTTCACACAATATCAGAAATTACAATAATATCTCATATACCCACCTGGCAAACATTTATTGAGCATTATGTGCCTACACATACTAACTGTGGTCTCAGTAGGTTTTTATGCCAACTCTCAGATCTATATTACTAACAATGCTAGAAAACCCTTGAACTTATGCAGACTTACACAACCGCTGGAAAGCATTTCATTATCTTTATATAAAAAATGCATTGAAATTTGTTTGAAGATTTTAAATTGTTAAGAAATCCTATTTGAATTTGGAAAAAGGATAATATATAAATCAACACTGGTTAGTTTTCAAATTTACTAAAATAAGATTTGTTCAGATAAGATGAGAAACTTCTAAGAAACATAGCCATACTTTAAAATGTTTTATAATATAGAATGCTGCTTTAATTCAGATTAGCATTTCTCCAATTGGTCATCAAGATTTTTACTATATTATTTTATACGGTGGATGTTTTAGTATCTTTTTTTGTGTGTGGTACTGGAATCAAACTTGGGACCTTAAGTTTTCCAGCCAGGTGCTTATGTTGTTGAGCTATTTCCCCAGCCCAACACTGGATGTTTTAAAACAGAGGCCATGAATAAGAAAAAATAAAACTGCTGTGAAAACTCAGGTAAGTGTGAGAAAAAAAACGAGAGAAATGGCTTATGATCCAAAAGCTTAGGGGACTAAATCTGGGTATACTCATGCCCAAAAATGTTGTAAAGATGCTATGATTTAAGAAATTGTATAACTAGTGAATGGAAATAGTTTATAAAACTTATAAAGTGGTCCCACATATTGATAGTAGCTCAGTAAAAAGGGACGATCAAAAGAACAAGCATGACCCTATTCACTTAACAGAAAAAAAATTGCATTATGTAGAAGTGAAATATTTTCTACAGTATCTTTGAACTCAGAATTATTCATCTAGGGTCTGAATGTTCTGTGTAAACGACTGGAATGACGCTGTGTTTATTTTCAGGATATTTTAAAATTAATACATATTCTTTGTGTTTTTCCTTTAATTACACAAAAAAGCCATATCTTTTTTTGGGGAAAAAAAAGTAGATCTAAGAAAACATTTATTAGTGAAAATAACCTTAGAGGTAGGAGACTATTTTACCAACAACTAACAACCAAAAATTCTTCTCCTTGGATTTCTGCTATTTCCTTCAATAAAAGCCCTAGAAAAATCTTTGAAACAACCTTAGTGTGGAATTGACTACTCATTTGTTTTTAGAATAAGGTACATAATGCAAAAGAGAAAATAAATACCAGTACATTTGGAATAAAAACTATGTCTTTGCTATAATTTTGGTTATAATCTCCAATGGCCTAAACTCCATTAGCTTATGAAAACACTCTGTTGAAAAAAATTATAATATATACATTTATTAAAGCTTCCCATATGACTGACGTACTTGCAGATGTTAAGGGACTTGACTTTGGATACAATATCTACACTTGAGATATTGAATAGAGCATTTGTTATTTCTATTTTCTCTACTTTAACATGCATAAGCCACATTGTAAAAATGCTGTCTTCTAGTAGCTACAAAAGGATCCCTTGAAACACATAATGCTTTGTCCAAAGGCTTTGTTAAATGACCAGCCACGCCCTGTCATGATGACAGAGCTATGCTAGTGGGACTCTACACTTTGACCCCCGTATCTCTAGCAGAGGTGCACTTGGCAGCTGTACCACTCCTTGGGCTGATCTCCCCTCCCTGCCAGCCGCCCTGTCTCCCCTTTCAGCTCTCTCAGCAAAGGTAAGCCCAATTTCCAAACTTCCAAGCAAACTCAAAATGTATTTATTCCTTTATTCCTGGTGACTCTATATGTGGTTTGTTTTCTAAGCAGGAGTTGGTAAATGCAACTCCTAGGACAACTAGCTAATAAAAATTCTTAACAAAATTCTCAAAGTAAAAAAGAGCTAATAATTTTTGATGCCTTGTTAAAACATTGGAATATGATAAGTTATACCATATCACCAAATCAATACAGATTCTTAGAAGTAGTTTATTTTCACTTAATATATGTCATTATTGTCACTGGTCTTACATATATATGTGTATATATATATATTTCTATATATAGTGTTTCTCCAGGTTTTAGTTAAAATTTTCATTTTTGTCTTTTAAAATAATTTTTAATTGACAAATTTGTTTTAGTAATCATATATAGCATGACATTTTGAAATATGCAAGCAATATGCAAGAGCTAATTTGAGTTAGCTAACACATACATTATCATTTATGATTTATAATAAAAATTCTAAAGTTCAAAATTTCAAGTTAGAGCAATTTTTTTCTTTATTGTTTCAATTTGAAAGTACTTGTGTTGCCAGAGAGATGGCTCAGTGGAATAAGCGATTCCCTCAAAGTACTTGTGTAATCATAAATGAACAGTGCTTCAGGGCTGTTCTTTAATGACCATTGATTTAGCTAGTAATGACTTTAAACTATTTTGCTTAAGTTTACTTGCCCTATGTCTATCTTTTAAGTCTCTAGACAACAGGTAAATAACATGTCAATCGCAAGTCAATACATCTGAACTCTAACCATCAATGTAAATGGACTCAATTCACCAATTAAGAGAAA
>NDGN011343170.1:0-11612 GCA_002564285.1 Tympanoctomys barrerae | reverse complement strand
GGTAGTGCATGCCTGTAATACCAGCACTCAGGTAGAAGGATCACTGTGAGTTTGAAGCCAGCCTGGGCTACATAGTTAACTCAAGGCCAGCCTGAACTACACAGCGAGACTTTATCTCACAAAACATACAATTATAATTCAGTAAATAAAGTATATTACCAACATCTAAAGGTAAAAACTTGACCCACAAATTTAAAATAGTAAAAATATGAGAAGTAGGAGGTGAAGCATATATGTAAATTTCTTCAACTATACAGTGAGAGATATCAACATGTTTTTGCTAAAGTTGATAAATGTTTTTGTTTGCTCATTTGTTTTTTGGCAGAACCAAAGACTGAACTCAGGCCCTTGCACTTGCCAGGCAAGCACTTATTCTACTGAGTGATCTCCCTGGCCCCCAATAAATGTTTAAAAGCTAAAGTAAGTTAACTAAAATTTTCCAAGTTACCAAACATAAGATGATCAACACAGATCATATACCAAAATACATAAATACAGAAAAAATCAAAACTTTTTAAATGATAGTTTATCTAGTCTATCCAACCCATAAGGATAGGGCCGGCCAGATAGCTCAGGGGATTAAAGCACCTGCTTAGGCAGAGTGCAGTGGCAGGGGTTCAATTCCCCACCTGCTATGCAGGCCCCATCCCCAGGGAATGCTGAGACTGCGACTGAGACAGGGCATGGTGGTGTGTACCTGTAAGCCCAACACTTGGGAGGCTGAAAACTGGAGAATTACTACACAGTGAGACCCTATAGACCCTGTATACCCTGTCCTAAATACAGGGGGGGAAAACCTATTAAAATGTGTAATAAAGTCAAGTACACTCAAGTATGAGAAATACAAAATTACTTGAAAAAGTGAAATCGAAGAAAATAGAAAAAGAAGCAATCATATTAATATTAAAGAAACTAAATTTAAAGCCAAAAATATAAAACTAGAAAAAAGTAAACCTTATATTAATAAAAAATCCAAGTCCATATAAAAATTACATATTTTTACATATATGATCAAAATGATACATGGCAAAATTTGAAGCAAATAAGATGGAATAAAAATGAAAGTATGTCATTTTAACTTATCGCTATCAAACTACAGCCAATCAAAAACAAGAACACTGAATTCTTTATCAACTTAAAAAGTAACAATAAAAACACATTAATTTTGTATTCTACAAACAGAAGAGAACTGCTGACAAGTGCCTATTCAAACTATTATAAAATTGTACTGGAACAGACAGACCAGGACATACACACATAAAAGGTCTCACTAAATTTCAGAAAGAGCACAGAGCACACTCAATGAGAACAAAATAATGAAACCAGTAATCAAAATAAAAATAACCAGGAAATTTTTAAACTCTCTCACAATATTGGTTTAAGAAGAAATAAAAATTGTGAATTATCCAGAAAATAATATTCTACAGAAACACAACGCAGCAAATGCAGTCTGCATAGGCAAACGATGATGAGAGAGATACAAGCGAGAGGTATGGAATAAAGCACACTAACTTCAAGGAAGAAACAAGGGTAAGATGGGGCACAATTCCGATCTAACAATTCATTTCCTAAAATACAGGGAGAGCTCAGGTTGATTTTGTTTTGTTTTGTTTTGTTTTTTTAGGTTGATTTTGTTAAAACAAACCACCAGTTATACAGGTGTTTCTATATTTTCTGTATTTTTATATAACATTTCATAAATTAAATATAGCTTCTGTAAGAAAAAAGCATTTAAGTTACTCTAAAAATAAAAAGGCAACCAGATTGCCAAAGACAAAAACAAAGCAATGAATTAAAATTAGAACTAATTATTGCTCTAAGAGCCAATTTCTGCCTCAAAATATACAAATTACAAGCAAGGGGAGGGAACTGTGATTTCACACAGGCTGGTCATAGTCAAAGGTACTAATTTCCATAGTCAGCAGGAAAAAAACTGGACAGAAAGAAATGGACACTAATGGACAGGAAACTATTGAAATCAGACAGGAAAATTAGTCATGATGAAGAATCTAAGAGAACAAGACAATGTTTGTTGGAATGTTCAACAAATACATTTGTCAACCTGAATGGTTTGGATGAAAAATATGGTTTCCTAAGACAATTAAAACTTTCAAAACTGATCCTAATCAGAAAGGTGAATTCTATCATGAAAAAAGTTTCAATACATGTACATTATTTGAGGATAAAAACTTTCTAAATGTATATGCTATTAAAGCATGACAAGAGAAGCCAAAACCCAACAAAAAGCAATGTGCATATCTATACAAAACTGCTAATTTCATGGTGAGATGGAATTATGTTAAAATGATAGTAAATAAAATCTATCACAACAAGAATCCACCATGACAAATCAGAGAATGTTCAATATTATAAAACTAGATCAATACTAGAAAAATCTGATATGACAATGTAACATTTAATGGTATTTAAAGCTTTTGGGAACCATAAACAGTATTTTCTGAAAAATCTCTTAACATCATTAAGTAACCCTAATGAGAATCACAGCTAGGTTTTTTCCAGTAAGCCTGATACGTTTTTTCTAATGCATGAATGGGAAAAAGTTATTTGAGACAATTAGGGAGGAAATAAAAGAGAAAAAATGTTCTACAAATATTAAAACCTAACAAAAATAAAAAGCTGAAGTAATATTTAAAAACATCAATAGAGTCCCAAAATAGAGAACAAGTCCATATGTCATAAATGGCACTTCCAAAATAAAAGATATATAATTCAACAAAAATTACAGTCACACAGTTGCGAAAAAAAAAATTAGTCATAAACCTACCTTTCCATTAAGATGAAAAAAGTAAAGAAACCAGATTTCTATATCAGGCCTTAGTAACAGCTCAATCAAAAATACAACTGTAGAAAAATGAATCCATCAAAGGTACTAAAAGAAATTTTATGTTTTAATTATCTTGTAGTGTGGGAGACCTTTCAAACAAAAACCTATCAAGAAAAAAAATTGGGTAAGTATGAATATACGAAAACAAAATTTATCTTCTCAAAAGTGATCTAAGAACAATAAACCAGGAATGAGAAAAAGTCTTTCTCATTCTTAGGCATATAAGAATTACTACAAGATCCAATTCCCTTAGGAGAAATACAAACACACAGTACATCAAATGACACAAGTGCTGTGAAGAACAATAAAGCAGGACTACAAGAGAAAGAACAAGGGGAGGCATAACTGTGATTTCACACAGGCTGGTCATAAGATCAGTAGGAAGGATGCATGTAAGGAGCATTCCCAAGAATGAAAGGACAGCAGTAACGAACTGCAATCTGAAGAGCAACCAGCTGGGGGGGAGGGGGGAGAGCAGGCACAGGGGAGTATGCTGTAGAGAAAGCTCAGCTAGGTGTGCGAGGGTATGCTTGAGTAGAGAGAGAATGCAAACGGGAGTCAGTTCATAAACTAGCTCATAAAGTACACGAAACACAAAATTAGACCTACATTTTAGAAAAATGACTCTAGCTATAGTCCATAAAGAATTTCAAGTGGAAACTAAAAAAGAAAATCAAGAAACCAAGTAGGTGTCTCTACAATTCTACCAAAAGTTAAAGGTCTTCGAGAAAAAAAAGCAATAAAAATGGAGAATAGTAGACCAAAACAATTTGGTAGATCCAGCAGATCCTCACTATTCATGGATTCCAAAACTATGAATCCACCTGCTCTGTCAGTAACCCTAAAATCACCACACAGTACTTCGGCAGTCACTTACAGACATACAGAGCAAATACTGCAAATCACCAACGTGCAAGTTCCCAGGCGGGGTCAAATAAGGGAACACTCTACCTGCTTGATCTAGCTCTCACACTGTAAACAAGCATGCTTTCATGATTTAGGGTCATGTTTTCCTATTTTTGTGGGTTTTGTTAGTAATTTTGCTGTTTTTGCTAGTAATTTTGTTGCTTAAAATGGTTTGCAAGTACATACAGTACTCAAGCTTATTGTCTGGTGCTCGCAAGCACAACGTGATGGTGATGTGCCTTAGAAATAAAAATCTATACCCGCTAAGGCATTTATGTGCCACTGTCCATGAGTTTAACATTTAAGTAGTATATCTTTACATAAAGACATACATATAAAACAAGATTATACAGTGATTGCTTGGAACCTAACTATTTCCTACAACAGCAATGTTCCAGGGTTGGCAATGACTTCACCTCTACCACAACAGACAAGAATCAGTTCTATGTGGGTGCATATGTGTTCGTGCATACAAACATGTATGTATCTGTAAGGTAGAAATAACAGGAACAGCAATCAATTACAAGTAGTAGGTAAGTGACAAAAGACTAACCACACTAGGTTTCTGATTTGGACAACTGAAAGGTAATGAGACTAACAATAAAGATAGGAGGAAGAGGTAACTTGAATGAGGACACAGATGCCAGCCTTGGAATGTAGTGTATATGCCAGGACATGTTTTATATATGTTTATCTGACCATACCCACCTTCCTCTCTGAAGGTAAGAATAGTAACTTTGTCCATCTGGGATATCTTCTGCATATAAAGTACTCTCCTTTAAGTCACACCATATAAACCAGTGTCCTCTATTAATTATTTTACCTTCCACTATCACCTCTGCAATTATATTATCCATATTCAACATTACCTATATAATAATACATAGTGTTTCTATGGGAGTTCCACAAAATGTAAATAACCTGTGCAAAGCAACAAATATCTTAGAAAAAAATCTTTACAACCAGATAGTTTTTAATTTGTTTATAGAAACAAGGCAGTATCTTCAGCATAAATTATCAAAAGACCATTCTGAAATACCATGTTTAGAGAAAATTTGAATATATAAATTGTTTTGTTTTTACACTTAAAATCTTAGGATTATAAATGCTTTTACTGGGCCAGTACTTTTTACAAAAATGTTTATATACAAGTCTTTTACACCCTAAAAATTAAAATTACACAATTGTACAAACTTAGTCATATACAATATTATGTACACAGGAAAGAACTTCTATAGAAATGAACCATTCCTCCATCTAGTCAACATCATCTTCCTTCATATACCATTATTTATATAAATAATATAAATAATAAAAATAAGCTACTATAGAATCAATTTTATAATCAAATATATACTTCTATGAACACAAAACTGAAAGCTTGCTGATAATAGTTTTTCCAGTACACAAGAGCACAATATAGAGCCAAAGTCAACTTACAAGGTAAATAATCATATAAGAATCCATTTTTCTCTCAAGTGTATGTTTATCTTAAGGGCTTCTTTTCACTTGCAAAAGAAAAAGCACCTTGCTAGTTTTATCTTCGATGTGACAGCTGTATGCCTCCACTGAATACTAAAACTTAAACTACAGAATACTGAGAATAATTACCATTTCTATGCTAAGAAAACAGGTGAAGTTCAAAAAGGGAAAATTCAGTCCAGAGAGATAACTCAGTGGCTTAAGTCCCTGCCTGGCAAGCACAAGGTCTGGTATTTGATCCCTAGTACAGGAAAAAAAAAAAAAAAAAAAAAAAAAAAGGTGGGGGAAATTCACAGCTAAGGAAAGTAAGTCAAAATGCCAGTTACTGAGGGAAGGGGGGATGAGAGTATTCTGTATAGAACTGTAACCCTGGTTCATGACAATTGATTTTAAGAAAAACCACATCCAATCAACTGAAGACTAAAAAGAAACAAAACATCCGTGGATATTAGACCATTTAAAGAACAAAAAGTGAAGGGCAAAAAAGATAATTTTAATAACCTTTTCATATCATTAAGAATGTAATTATAGGGCCGGGAGATAGCTCAGTAGAATAGGCACCTGCCTGGCAAGCACAGGATCCTGAGTTCAATCCCCGTTACCACAAAAAAAGAAAAAAAAAAGAATTATAATTGTAATATTTCTATTCCTGCAATATTTATGCATTTAATCATAATGTAGATAAAGCAGCTTTGCATCTCAAAATTGAGACAAACTAGAAAAGTAACCCAGGGCCAGCAAAATAGTTCAGCAAACTAAGCACCTGCTTAGGCAAGCACAGGGACTGAGGTTTGATCCCCGGTGCTACACACTGTACCCTGCCACCAAGACCAGGCATGGTGGTGCATGCCTGTAATCCCAGTGCTGGAAAAGGCTGAAAACAGGAGGATCACTACAAGTCCAAGCTGCGTAGTAGTAAGACTCTGTATCAAACACACGTTTAAAAAAAAAAAAGCCAAAACACTTAGCATACCTGAGACATACCAAGACAGGAGCCAGGCAATCAACAGCAGGTGGTATAGAATACATATTTAGTGCAATCACTGAACAAAGAGGTGCCTGTCTTTTTTTCAAGGGCCAAGGGGCAAGGGTGGAAAGAAGGGTCTTCTTGGTTCCAGCCTATTATCTCAAAAACTGACATTCTTTTAGCCAACAGGGCAAATTTTCATCAGGTGCAGGCCTGAAGCCCAGTAGCCAGCCAAGAAAAGGAAAAGCAAAGACTAAAGACTTACTTAAATGTTGCCTTCTCCAATTACCCTGCAATACAGAATTTTTCCTCCATAGAAAGAATCTCATAAGAAGCAATACAATCATAATCAGCCAACAAAGTGAGACCCAGATCATTCTACAAAGTCTGCCTGATAAAAGTAATCTATTTTCCACTTGAAAATTAGTTATAAAAGAAGGTAAAGTAATAGTACCACTATTCAACTTTATGTGGGATATTTGTGGATTCATGTGTAAAGTGGACCACTTCTGTAAGGCTTTATCAGGAAAAAAGAAACTTTATTGGGAATTTTCATCAGTTACAAACTCTTAGAATATATTTCATTTCTAAACCGGAGACTGCCTATATATAATTCTGGTTAATGAATCAAATACTAGTACATAGTTCAAGTTTACTAAATTGATAAAGGTTCAAGACTAGAAAAATCAAAGCAGTTGGGGATATTTCAAATTTTAAAATCAATCATATAATATAGTTTGCAATTGTTATAATCACCTACAAAGCTATAATGTGTATTGAAATATGTTTTTTTAAAAAATGGGAAATAGAAATGCAGCTTAGTGGCAAAGAAGTTCAACTATCTTGTGTAAAGCCCTGGGTTCAACTCCCAGAATTAAAAAATAGAAACTAAAAGTAAAAATAAAAAGGCATCACAATAAATCAAGGAGCATTTGGTCATAAACATTGAAGATATACGCCTCCTAACTACATCTTAACTATTCCTACCACAATACAAAAACATGATACAGCTACTCCAGAGACTGAGGTAGGCTAACCATACCAAGTTCAAGTTCAGCCTGGGCAACTGAATAAAGAGTACCACAAATGAAAAAAACAAAGGAAGAGTACTGGGTATGGATCAGTAGTACAGCACTTGGCCTCCCATGTGAGAGGTTCTGGGTTGAATCTCCATACAAAAAATAAAGGAAATCATACAGAGATAAATACTGGAATGTCATCCTGAGATAACAGAACAAAAAAAAATGCAAAACATATTAAATATATAATGAAGCAGCTGCCAGAGAAAAGGGTTTTTTACTGTAAAAAGTCCAGTTATTTTACTTTCATTAAGAAATAACACTTTAGATATTATTGTATTGTTTCACAAAAAATTTAATAAAATCTGCATTATGTTATGACAAAGACCATTATTCCTAACCAGTCTTATCTCAATATCTAGAAATAAAGTTGATTGGATATTTCTAGCCTTAATAATTTCATCCTACTGATTTCTTGTCAGAATCACCAAGGGAGCATCTTGAAAACACATCAACCATAAGAGACTAAGTCAGTAGTCAGGGGCAAAGCCAGTTGCAGTGCTTTGAAAATATTCCCCCATGACTCCGACGCAGGATCACTGCGGCAAGGGATGGACTACATACTTATTCTTTGGACCATTGGATAAAAAAGAGCCAAAAATTTGGTCATTGTAGAGCACACAGTCATTAGCAGCAAAAATGAAAACTCCATATTTGTTATTTATTGTAAAGTTAAGAGATCTGATAAAACTGTCTATCCAAAGAATATGCAACCATATTTGAAAACACATCCTGTATTTATTTTTAAACAATATTTGTTTTTATGGAAAGTGATTTTAAAAATGTATAAAAATAGTTTATGTATTAATCCAACTTTATATTTATATGGTCCCTTAAAATTTTGATTTTCATTTTATTACCATCAAAAATGTATTTCAACCATAACCATAATACTTTCAAATGCTACGAATTTTAAGATTTTCTAATAGAAAAAATTTAGTATTCATCTACAGAAAAATAATGACATTGGAAAGTATACCAAGAACATTTTAAAATATAATTATATATCAACACTGCTATGCCACATATTATAAGAATAATCTTTATAATTAGCAATCCCAGGTGGTGACATTTTTAAGGGAAAAAAAGCACAAAAATATTTTGTAGGAGAAAATACCTCATAAAAACTTACTAAAGTTGAATGCCAAACAAAAATATTTGAGGTTCAACCTCATAATATCAAGTTGCCATATGCACTTTGTAAACATACACTCATTATGGGCTATCAACACAAATAAAGCCAGTTATCACTAAAAGAAGACAGTTAAAAATTTTCAGTGCAAAAATCCATTATCAACTTAAGTTGTTTTCAACTGACTTAAGACAATTTTAATAAAAACTACAATTTGAATCCCATAATATAAAGTGATCCTATAATGATTTTTAATTTAAAATAAAAGGCTCTACAACGATTACCAGGTTTTCCTTTTGTTACTATTCTCTAGTAAATGCTTTCTTTTGATTAGCTTTTACAATGTCATCAGGAGAAGCTGATTTGAAGTCAAATGGTGTGATTGCTACAAGGGGACTTATTTCTTTGTCCTTTACATCTTGAACTTGTCTACTATAAAGAAAAGCCTTATAGAGGTCAAGGGTATGCCGCTTGCAGCTTTTCAGTGGGTAACGAAGACACAGCGTTGAAGCAAAAGCAGAAGGTCTAGCAGCAAGGGCTTTGGTCCAAGAGACAGAAAAAGGTGGTGTCCTGGTCAAACAGCCTTTATTGTTTTTCTTGTTATCCTTAAAAGAATTGACATTTTTCCCTAACTTTGAACTCGGAACTTTAGTTCCTGATGTTGGAGCAATCAATTGATCAACTCTAGGCTTTGTAACAAAATCTGGAGTTTTTATCAGGACACTAAGATCAATATTTGAATCTATTCCAGAAGACTTCATTTCAGATAACCTGGCCTCAAAGGGATCTTTCTTAACCTGAGCATTGTCTACATCAATGGTTTCTGCAATCAAATCAGAAAGGGACAAATTTTCAAAGTCTCTTGTAGGAGAAGCTTTATGAAATGCCAAAGATGATAAAGATCCTGTTAATTCTGATATTCCACTAGAAGACTGACAACGATTTGCTAATTGTGACAGGGGAAAGGATCCCAAACTTAGATCTGTGAAACTGGCAGAAGACTGATTACAAAGATCAGATAAACTAAAGCACTGGTTTGGATCATTTTCTTTGTGTTCCTGAAACAGTTCAACCAGGGATGGAGTTTCACAGTGTGAAAACTGCGAACTGTCATTTTTCTTAGCACTCTGTTCAACTAAAGAAACATTTCCAACTTCAGCCTTTTTACTAGGGTTTAAATTATCAAGAGTTATATTTTTTTCCAATGAGCTAGGCAAGTACAAAGGATTATTCAAACTTCCCAGCTTGTTCTGTGCAGGAATGTCCTCGGAATCAGGTGGTGAACTGTTTCGAATCAATACATTATTGTCTGTTGTACAACCTATCATTAAGGATTTTAAATCAGGTATTCCTTTGAAAGCAAAATTATCTTTGGAAACACATTCAGATGCATGAGGTCTTAACAAATCAACATCTACATTCTTTGAAAGCACACTTTGCAAACTAGCTGTGGATGACAGTCTTGCTGGTGGCTGACGTTTACAAGAATCTGTTGGCATATCGTGAGTTAGGTCAGCTAGTGAAAGCCCTTGCGGTAACTTACATAATTCTAGTTCCTTTTCACTTTTAGGTCTGTCAAGATTCTTTTTCCTATGAAGTAAATATTGACTTGGTACAAGTGACGAATTGTAAAATCCATCTTTTGCTACTGAGCTAGAAAAGTCCAAGGATTTGCTAGTGCAATCCAAATGATTTTCTGACTGAGGATAAGAACTCTGAATTTCAGCAGCTAAATCTTTAGGGGAAGAAAATAAGACTCCTTACCTTACAAGAGCCATTAATTTTCAAATGAGTAGGTTGACACATGCAGAAGACAGTCACAGCAACCAAAAGGAAATATGAAATAAGGCATTTAATTACTAAATGATTTCTTTTAATTATGACATAAATAAACTGATACTTGGTCATTGCCTAATATTAAATGAACATGCTAAAAAAAATCATAATAAAGGAATACTATCTTTCCTTAACAATCTAGCATGACTTCCTACTTTGTTTATAATATTAGCAATGTGGAATAATAGCATGTCAGTATTCTATTATTTACAAATTTAACATGAGGTTTTACCATAATGACAGTCACAACTGTTTCAAAATCAAACTTTAAAAAATGAAAACCTAGGTTCATTTTCCTCTATATTTCAACATATTAAAAACAAGCATGAACCAAGCACAGTGATAGATGCTTGTCATTCCCACATACTCAAAAGACTGAAACAGGAAGATCGTGAGTTCAAGGCCACCATGGAAAACTTACCAAAACCCTGTCTCAAAAATAAAATTTTAAAAAGTCTGGAAATGTAACTCAGTGGTAGACAGTGTACCTAGCACTCCTGAGGCCTTGGGTTCAATTGCCAAGTAACTTGTAATTTCTACTGTGAGCTGCGATATATTATTAATTTAGATGACACATTACAGGCTCATTCCCATAATGGTCAATTAAAAGTACACAGAGATTTGTGTTCCTTCCCCACAAAAAAATACTTCTATTTCCTGGTAACAGATTGTATGCAACTATGTCATAACAATATTATAGAGCACAGGTTAGAAGAAATATAAGAATTACCAACCCAGTTAGCAAATCATCATGTTCTTACCAACAGGTATTATACCAACTAATATACCTGTTCCCTTCCACCCACTAAATTCAAACTAGAACCTCAAATCCTATAAACTTAAAGGTCTATAGATTGTATGAATAATTACAGTACTTATAATATTTAATGGCATTTAAGTAAAATCAACTAAACGCATGACATAAACATAAAAGTTTAATAGCTAACTACCAATTTCTACCTCCTACCACATTAAAGTTTAAAAAATTAAAGTTTTCTAAGATACTAACAGTATGGGGGGAAGTCTTGTTTTACATGATTTTATTTCCCCTAGTTTCTGTCAAGTTATTCAAATGAGTAGTGAAATAACTGAAAAATAGTTTATGACAGGGAGAGGAAACATAGTAGTCAGCTTAAAAACTCACAAATCAGAAAAATCAATTAGTAATAATCATGTTAACTGTAACATGCAACATTTTAACATCTCAAGCAAATTAAATTTTTTGTAACACTTTGAGCAATTAAAACACCCCTTTCAGCATTAACTAAGAAAAACAACTGAGAGAAATCAAGTAAAGGCATACCTTTGGGTATCTTTCTTGTAGACATTACTCTCCCACTCTTGTCCTTCAAATTCGGCACATTA
>NDGN011343152.1:2500-10516 GCA_002564285.1 Tympanoctomys barrerae | reverse complement strand
GCTTCCCTGGCAAGCGCAAGGGCCTGAGTTCAATCCCCGGTTCCACAAAAAAAAAAAAAAGAAGAACCTTTATCAGAAAAAAAAAAACCCTAACTTAAAATTTAATGTAATCTTTACATGAAAGGTATATGGCATGTTTAATCTAGTACTATATGATTTTCTGTTTTACATTTTTAGAAAAAGTCTAGAGTGAGTGAGTTTGCACATGTCAAACTATAACATTTTGTTTTCAAAGAAATTCCAAGTCTTGACCTCCTCTCTGTATGGAAGAGGAATACTTAAACTTACAAATGACAGAGTACCCACATCAGACCCAAGCAGCAAGCCTGTTACTTGGCTACATCCACCAGCAGACCAGCTGATGGTAGCTTCAAGGTCATTCTTAGGGCTACAGATTCCCAGTTAATGGGAGAGCCAGCTTGTCACAATCACAGTGCCCGTCACACTGTTCTGTTGACGCCTGGGCTGTTCATAGGTGGTGAACATTACAGGAAGATGAACGCTGCATACCTATAAATGTACATAAAGGAATAATGAGCAAGTCCCTATAGGAAAGTGCTGAGACATGATAAAAATCATTGATTCTTAGCATTTGCCATAGGAAACTGGGCACGAGATGGTTGGCCTGGGTGTGGTGGCACATGCCTATAAGCCCAGAGTCTGAGAGGCTAAGGCAGGAGGATGGTGTACAGGTTGAGATGAGCCTGAGTACAGAGCTTAAGATTGGCCTGAAGTACAGAGCAAAAGCCTATCTCAAACAACAATAGCAACCAACCCATGCACATTTGCCATATACCTACTTTGCAACCTATGCCGGAAGTGACCTCATGGATTATGCAAAAGCACTTCTTTTAATAAAATTATATTAAAATATACTTCATATATGAATAAATTTCCAGTATCCACCTTTTTAAAAAGATACTAAAATTTTAGTAACAGCAGATATTTAACAAAATAATTTACTTTTTTCTTTCATGAAAACCTAAAAATTTAAAAAAACAAAAGCTTCCCTTTTTGCAAGTACATAGTAGAGGTGAAAAATTTTGCCACTGGAGATGCAATTTCCAGTGGAAACCACATGTCAGCCTACAGAAAGGGCTTCACACTTAAATTGAACCTTATTCTCTCTATTTCATAAGTTCTTAAATGTTATGCAAATAGACTTGCTGCAAGTCTATCATACCCAACATTGACATAATATTGAGCATGACAGGAGCGGTCTTATCCAAAATGCTCTAGCCATGCAGAAACCATGTTTGGGATTTGCTTAGGTCCCACAAAGCAGTCATTCATGTCCTGCCAGTGCACTCCTATGCCACTTGCATACACAGAAGGTGGTAAGTAATGGCAAGGAAAGGACACAAATTGGAATCCTCCTCATCATCCATAAGCTCTTTTTATTAAGAAGTTAAATCTGCAAGGCTGTAAGAGATTACATGAACTTGGACAGGTCGGTGGTCTAAGCCACCTGCCTGGCAGCACAAGAACCTGGGTTTGATCCCTGGTACCACATGCTGTGCCGGCCACTGAAACTGGGCATGGTGGCACACACCTGTAATCCCAGCACTGGGAAGGCTGAGACAGGAGGATCCCTAGACTCTGAGCTATGTAGTGAGACCAAGTAAATAAATAAATGACTTTTTTTTTTAAGAACTGGGGATTGAACTCAGGCCCTTGCACTTGCCAGGCAAGTGCTTATTCTACTGAGCCATAAAAGATTTTTTTAATCACTTTAAAAAAGAAATTACATGAACTCTTACATGAAAACAAATCACAAGGAAAAGAAGTAATTTTCACCACTTAGCTCTAAAATGCTTTATATAAGAAACGGCTACTATAGTTTACAGATTCTTGATTAAAGTATAACTTCCCTCTGGGAAGTTATGTATCTTATTGTAGGTGTGTGTGTTTTGTTTTAATCAAAAAGAAAATTAAATTTTGGTAAAGCCTTTGTGAAAGGTATTCATATTTTGAAGGAAAGCAGAGGATTCTTTCAATTATGTAGCATGAAATAGTATTGGGCATTAAAAAAAAAGGAAGGAACATGTCAAAATAGTACTTATATACATGTTCTATTTAGATAAACTGTTTTATTTTTAAAATAATAGCATAAAATTTAAGTCTTAGTTTTAATGTGATTAGTAAGAAAATATTAAAAATTCAAACTTCTTGAAGCATACAGTCTACAATATGATCATTTTTATTTATGGTTTTATAGGTATGGATAGTATTCACACCCACTCTTCAGTTTCAACTATGAGCATATTTACTATAGTTTTCTAAGAATTAGAGGAAACACTTCTCCTTTTTGCAGAAAGAAAGACGAACTCCAATTAATTCTTTTTCCTTATTTTGGTTATTTTTAAGGTAGAGAACAGAGAGTATGGTATAAAATTTTATTTTATCTAAAATTTTAAAAACTACACTTTCAAAGCTTATCCAATAAATGTAACATTCGTGTTCTAAAATCCATAATATATTTTATATCAAAGTATAGATAAGAAAGTTGTGAGTATGCATTCCCATGTCAAAATAGCCTGTGAACCCAAAAGAGGTTGTATCAAGCGCTCTATCACCTCACTTACTAGCTACTTCTTCTCTTTTTTGGTAGAAGCATTTTAAAAATAACTAAGTCCATCAAAATACAAAGTCACAAGGAAAAGCTAAGATGCAACCATAGTTTCTCCCTATCACACTAAGGAAAAGCTGAAGGGAGATACCTGGTCTTCCCTGCATTTTTCTGTCTGGCACTGTCTTTTTCTTTCAGTCAGCAGATCACTTAACACTTGAGGATCTGTGCATGGAGAGCGGGGCTCCCAGCGACCTGCTTCACCTGGGCCCCTTCACTTCTGTGGGGGGCTCCTTACTGGCTGCCAACACAGAATCCCATCCCCGCATCACGTGAGCACAGAGCTCGATGCTATCCACAATCCACTCCCGGTTCTTTCCTTCTATTAGCTCAGCTGCAACCTGTTTCAGCTCCTCACTCTGAACAGTGAAGTCTCGCAATGTGAGACTTTTAGGCTGGTGTAAGAAGGTAAGCTAAAATTGCCCAACTACGTTAGAAGCATTGGTAAATGTGAAAGCACTGACCAGTGGAAGAGACTTAGTAGTCAACAAATTATCAGATGGGTTAGACATGTTCCCTGGCTCCTGTAGGCAAGATATCAGGTTGCTGTCCACAGAATCCTCTTGCACATAGCTCATGAGCCCTTGCAGCCAGGTGGCATGGAGTTGGTCTCTTAAACGTGCTTCCATGTAAGTAAGACTACATGGAAATAGTAGTCTAAATAAAAAGCTTTTAATTTCACTCTCCCTCTCTTACAATGAATTTGATTCATTCCTTCCACATGTGTTTAAACACCTGTATTGTGACAACCTGTGCTAAGTGCTGGAGACACGGACACGCAGAGCTGGTCATATTAACTAACGTTACTTAACCATCCTTTTCCCCCATGGCTATTGTTCATCAATTATTGTTTCGATTGCATTATCTGTTCTATGGCTAGTTGTTGAAGACGATAATGACATACCAGAAGTTATAGTCCCAAATTATGTTGGGAGTAGTTGATGGTCTTGCTAAGAAGATATAATCAGTGGTGACATAATCAGCTTGGATTCTTTCTTGCTTTAAGCATTTATCTTTGCTTTTAAATACATATGTTCAAATCATACAATCCTAATAAATCACAATCTCAAAGTGAGTCCCAGACACGGGTTTATTTTATTGTTCCCTCAGATGATCTTAATTTGAAGCCAGACCTAAGAACTATGAATCTGCAGACTTTGACACTGGCCACGAGGCCTTGATGATGCACAATACCTGCCCCCTTCCCAACTATGATGTTACAGGAAAGAACTCACAATCTAGCATCCTCAGTGAAGGCCTCATGCTTTTTAAACTTAAGATAAATACTTTTAAAAGTTTTATCATGTTCAGTCTGTATTATTCTGATTTTTCTTAAAATATAGATACATAAGTGCCATTTATATGCTGTAGAGAATACATGTTCACAAAACGTGTGTATTCTCTGCCATAATCTGTGATCTTGCTCCTTCTGCTTAGCAGTTCAGTATTGTGTCTTACGCCTCTCCCTTGTAGCCTAAAATCCAGTCATGCCAAATGGCCAGCAGTTCCCCAGCTGGCTGTACTGTTTTTGTGGCTCTTTGTGTTACTCTCACTACTTAAGCCACTATCTCAGCCTCCTGTCATTGAGTTTCTCTCCATTCTCCAGGATTCAGCATAGATGTCACACCTCACCTGACGCTAAGTGGAGCTAGGCGGCCTTCCAATGACTCCCAGTATAGGATGCTGTTTTCCTCCTCTCAGTGTCCATCACAATGTCTTTGCCTATTTGCTGCTGCCTCCCTCTCTGAATGACTAATTTCTTGATTATGGGATGCATATGTGTGTTAGGCACCATTTTATCCCCATACTACAATATGATACCAAGGACATAGTGGATTCTCCATGAATATTGGTTAAATTGGGCTTATTTGAATACAGATTTTTATTTGTGCATACACAGAGAAAATAGCACTTATATAAAAACTGCAGACCCAATTTAATTGCATATAAAATGTCCAGTGACATATGAGTGCTCATGTTTATAGGAGCAAAATTTGTTATAGTTAAATCCTGTAAATAATCCAGATGACAATCAACTGAAAATGGATAATGAAGATGTGGTATTTTTACACAATGCAGTATTATTCAAATTAAAATTTGAGTCTTTTGTCAGTAAATGGTTGCAACTAGAGAACATACTCTTAAGTGAAACAAATCAGACCTGCATATGCAAGCATCATATTGTTTCCTTAGTATGAGACCCTGAAAGAGAAAAATGAAATATAAGGTTACAATAAGCACTGGTGAAAGGGAATGCACTTATTCAAAAGGAAAGAGTTGAGAAGGACAGGAGAGGGATTGGGGAAAGAGGTATATTTACGTATGTAAGCAGGATGGTTTGGACAACTGTACTATGCATTTCTGCTGGTCTATGGAAAGAGCAGTTAATGCTTTAATCTGTTTTGTATCTTTATTTTAATTGTTTCTCCTTTTCTCTTCTTAATTTCTTATGCATTTCTTTGTTTTTTCTTTCTTCCAATTTTACATGTATATATCTGGTAATATGGATAACTGGTGGGAAAACAGCACTATGTATTACAACAAATACTGTGAAATTCATATTACTTTGTTAAGTGAAAATCTATATCACTTGCAATTTTTCTGTTTTAATTCTAATTTGTGCTCTCTTTAAAAAATAACCAAAAGATAAAAATGATGGATTATTATCCCTTGAGGAACCATTTTCATGCATATGTGAACCAATAGATATTTCTCCACTCTCACTTTACTAGATTTGATTTCTTAAGAAAATGCTTTTATCTCTTTGGACTCTCATTTGAGACTGTGAGAACCTGTATGCCAGGAAACTGCCTTCTAGAGCTAAGATTTCCAGATTCCATATTTGAGGACTTATATCACAAATTCACAAATTGACAGAAGAAATTCATGCTGCAAAGTGAGGTGCTCCTGCTGCTTGCTGGGAAAGGATTGCCAGGCTGCAGTGTCCTCTCTTGCAGATGATGGCGTAGCCAGCTGCTGGTGCATCTTTGAGACATGTGCTCTGTGGTATAAGCCCGAAGTCTCAAAGCTAAGCTCTGTAGCTTCTTTGAAGCCCCCAGATTCCCCACGGTGGATACTACCACCCAAGCATGAGGTGTGAATGATGTGCTTTGTGTGGAAGCAGAAATTACGCGTTCAAATGATAGCCTAATAAACTAATCATTATTTCTAATTGCTGGTATTAGCACTTTAAATTTCCATTCTTCAGAATTACGGTTGTTCTCATTAAGCATCTCTCAAACTTGCAGCATTTTTTTAACTTTGTCAAAGATCAAATTGCCATAGAAATATATTTGGACTGATTTTTCAGGATCCATAATTTTGTTGTTGAGTTTACTACAGAGAAATGTGTGCTGCTTTAATAAATTAAAATTTAAATCTGGAACACTGGCTGGGCCCAATTCACTCACTGCTGAGTCAAAGCCTCTTAGCATATCGAAGTGATAAGAGCACAGTAAGTAAGGAGCAGGACGCCACCCAGCTGCACAGTGCGAGGCAGGACTCCCGGGCTGCAGGCAGCGACTGGCCACAGGGCCTGCACAGCTGTGACTTTGAGTATTCTACACTTGGTATCAAGTTCAAGAAAATGACACAACTGTACGAACTGCACCTGCACTCCTGCTATCTTGGACAAAATGCGTACCCTAGTTTTGTTTTTTGGTTTTGCAATTTTTTTTGCATTACTGGGGATTGAACTGAGGGCCTTCCCAATGAGCCACATTGCCAATCCTTTCTTTTTTGTCTTTCTGGGAGAAGGTCACATTGAGGCACTATGTTGGTCATGCTAGACTTAAACTTGTGATTCTTTTGCTTCAACCTTCCAGAGTACTGGGAATACAATATGTACCACAGGCCCAGCTTCCTTTTATGAAAAGTTTCCTTTATGTGGTTTTTATGAAAGATATTTCTTTATTCTTGGTCAAATTCCTCCTTAATCATATCACATTGCAAGTTGCTCAGAGTTTTTAAAAAAATTATTGGTGTTTGTAGTATATAATGATTACATCCATGTGAGAATTGGTATGGGCACTTAACACATTCCATTTCTTCACTTGTCCCCAGCTCCCTCCTCCCTGTGTTTTGGTCCCTTTCTTCAAATTACAATGATATTGCATTAGTGGGAAGAAATATGGTACAGAAGAAAAGTGTGTGTCTTGAAATCCATAATCTTCTGGTTGGAACACAGCAGTAGCACTGGGTACTGCTAGAGATCTCATCCAATTTCCCTCTCAGTGTTATTATGAAGTTTGAATGTACAGAGTAGGACGCAATCGTCTCCAACAAAATGGGATTCACATCCCTTTGTTCTCTACTGTATCTCTACTTTCTTCAATAGTGCTTTCTCTGAAGAATTTACTTAGTAAATATTTTTGGATAAATGAACACTATGTATGCAAAATAAGAGCCATAATACTTAGTGCACAAGAGAAACTTCAATAAGTAAGTTACCAAATCTGTTTCCAGAGCACTTATTTTAATATATATAAATATATATATATATTATAATATGTAATATGGATGGAGAAAATCTACTCAGTAGATAAGATTTATGAATCTAGAAGATTAAGCCTTCATACGCATGTCTCAGATTCTTAGGTACAAAGTCATAAGAGGAAATGAAGTGTGTGACAGAACCTAAATTCAAAATTATTAATTCATAATGTTCTTTATAAAACATCTAAAGAACAATGCTTGAAGCTTCAGGAACTAGTGATAATCCTCTGTTCATGCTCTTGTTAGTATTTTAGCACTTACATTCTATTTGCATGTGCACATGTGCTTACTTTATGACATTCAGGATGAACTGCACCCTACATGCACACAAGATGTAGAGCATAGGCATATACATATTAAAATAAGTGCTATTTTCTCTGATGATGGCATTTTAAATATTTATTTATATCATTATCATTTTTTGAGGATTGGTTTTAATTACAGAGGTAAGGTAGATGTGAGGATGTCTTTAGTAAAAACAGAAATCAGTGGAACTAAAGCAGATGCTGGGCATGTGTGTTCCATGTAGAAAGCATACAATCAGAGCTGGTCACAGGCAAAGATACAGTCTCTAGAGGCATAACATTCATTATTTTAAAAATGTATATGCTCCATCTTAGAGAAGGAAAGAGAGTGCTTCCCTTATGTCCCAGGCCAAGGGAGGCTGGAAGGAAGGAGACTTTGAATCCTAAACCCAAGAAGAGTTCCATGCTGAGAATTAGTAAGTTTTCTAGGTAGCTAACAGCTTAGGTGGAGTATTATGTTTCTGCATCATGAGACCAGAGGGAGGGAGATAAGAAAGGAAATCAGGCATTGAAGAGGGAAAAGACTCCCTTTTAGGATTACAAGGCTTCATTGTAACAGGACTTTGGCTGGAGCTCAGTAGTAGAGCA
>NDGN011343140.1:0-10733 GCA_002564285.1 Tympanoctomys barrerae | reverse complement strand
TGCAAAACTCTCTTTCAAGTTTGATGGAGAAGTGAAATACTTCCATAACAAAGAACAACTAAATAATTTCATGATGGCAAGCCAACATTATACAGACAATAATAATTCTAGAGATATTCTAGAGAGGGACTAAAATGACCCGAAGTCCATGAATGAGAAGGGAAAGAACCTACCAAATAGGACAAACAATTAAACACAGGAGAAAAAGGAGTAAACAACAGCAGGTAAATAACATGTCAATTATAAGTCAATACATCTTAATTATAACCAACAATGTAAATGGACTCAATTCACCAATTAGCCTGAGGCTTTTAGAGGGAAATGAAAATAACAAAACTAGAAGATGAAACCCCAAAATGACAAGTTGAATCGCAATTATGTCCTTACTATAACCGATATCACAACAATGAATGTATTGGAAGAGAGCACTATGCAAATCTGTTACAACTACTCCTTCTGTATAGTAGATATGATTTATAATTTTTATAGTGAAAACAGTAAGTAGATATTAAAGTCACAAAGCTATAATTTAAACCCTGTCTCTGCCATTGTCTACATATCTCAATCTTTAAACACTAATAATATTCCTCTGAGTTTCCATTGCTTCATCGATCATGAGAGAACAGTAATAATACCTGAGAGAATCAATACATTAAATGAGATAACCCAGTAAGGTTATAAATTATATATTTTTTGTTTGTTTTTATGGCTTCGGTTTTTTTGAGACAGCTTTTGCTACATAGTTCAGGCTGGCCTTGAACTCACTATGTAGCTTGGCCTAGCCTCAAATTTATAAGCAATCCTCCCACCTTTGTTTTCTGAGTGTTGGAATTATGAAGGTGCACCCCTGTGTGTGCAAAAGATGCTTCAATAAATGAGTATAATTAAACTGAAGTTTTGTGGTTGATGAGAAAATCAGGCATACTTAGGGATGTCTATAATGAGAAAAGGTAACAGAAGAGCCAGTGTGAAACAAGTTTCAGTGTACCTGAGGAGTTTTGTTTTGTTGATACTGAGGATCAAACTCAGGACCCTGAGCTTGCCAGGAAGTCACTGATGCTGCTGAGTTATATTCTGGGCACTGTGCCTGAGGTTTTAAAATGTTTAAACAAATTCATTTCATTAGTACAACGAATTCTGGTGTTTACACACAGAGACTGAGAGTTAGAGAATCTCTGCTTACATCTTGCTGGAACATCTTCCACCTATAGTACTTTATCACTGAAAACCCCAGTGTTCTCAAACTTGAAAAGGAGGTCACTTACCTCTTCGAATAATCGCCTATACCAAATAAATGTCATGTAACATTCTGTATTAGAATCTTGTTTGTTCAGAAATAAATGATCATAACTAAATTGTGTCATTTGTTTCTGAACTTTGCACAGATTGAAGATAATTTTTACATTCTTTATGACATAGAATTATCAGAGTTCATAGAAACTTACTATGGAATTTTAAAAATAATTTCCCCATGTGAATGTTGTCACAAATCTTCCACATTACCACTTGTATATTTAAAAAAAAAACCACTAAGGTTTCATGTCAGCTCTGCTCTGCCAGTGTCCATTAAAAATTAATGAAAAAAATTACCACTTTAATTGATAGGCACAAGAGAAGTTCCTCACTCAGAAAAAAAATTTACAATGATTATTCATCAAATTAAGATAAATTAGAAATGATTTGATTTCTAACTGATATTATTAGACCATTACTTCCCCATTTGCATCTGGACATATACCAAGAGAGACCAGCCTAAGTGTTTTTAGAACAAAAATGAAAAACATAATAATACCAGCGACAAATTTCTTCACCTAATCCTCCAAATGAACATTACATTCTTTTAGCAAAGAACACCAAATAAATAAAATATATTTTCAATTAAGTAACTCACAAATAGTAGAAATGAACTTTAATATGAGTAAAAGCATGGCTTTCACTTTGAAGATCAGTGATTTGGGTTAATAACTTTAATAACATTTTTAATTAAAAATAGAAATTGACTCTGTGCACCCAAGGTGATAGCTCAGTGTCATAAGCACCTAGCCTGGCAACTGCAAGGTCCTGAGTTGGATCCTTGGTACCATAAAAAGAGAAGGAGAGACAGAGAAGGAGACAGAGACAGAGACAGAGAGACTGAGAGAGAGATGGAGAGAGAAAGAGAGAGAGAGAGAGACAGAGAGACAGAGAGACAGAGAGACAGAGAGACAGAGACAGACAGTGCTACTTTAAGTTGTGGAAATATTTTGGATGTTTGACTAATAATTAAAGAAATACATTCATTTATTTAAACACCTTAATGTTTAAAGTATTTAGTACTAGAGCATATCAATTAAAATACAAGGCAAAATTTAGATAATAAAATTGAAGTTAGCCTATTTTATAATGATCTATACTTTGTCCTTAAATAAAGTGAATAAAATAAAGTATTATCATTTTAAGAAATTAAACAGGTTAATTTTTATCCCCTTGCTCATAAATGGAGCTAAGTACTCATAGTTTTAAATTATCATTTGTTCTTCATCATTGTGGGCTATCAAACAAAAAAGATTGTTGTATTATCTGCAATCTTTTAAAATTACTATGAAAATCTTCAAAAATATATACCAACAGAAAGTTATGTTATAACTCATTCCACTTTAATTCTATGGCTCCTAGAGTTCCTATCCAGGAAGTCTTCATTCAATGAATCTGTCACCCAGTTTTGATCATTTCCAATAACCTGTCACCTTCATTGCACCCTTTCCCTCCTCTATATTTTTTGGTAAAGTGAATTCCAAATACCATACTGTTTCAATAACATACATCTCTATAAAGGGATTTCCTTTATAGAAAATAAAACAAATCATCAGTACAATGTCTAACAAAATACTCTATCATCCGTAATAATTCAATCCTTCAATTTCTTTAGCTCAGCAATGATCCTTCTCATTTTTAAAAAATATTATTTAATGTTATTTCTGAATTCAAACATAAAACCTTCTTCTCCATGTCTGTCTGCCATTCAGCTTCTACCTAGAAGCAAGCTAACTATAGACTGGAATCGAGAGCCAAAAGAAATCGCTTTCCTTTGGGCAGTTGGTGTTAGGTATTTTGATCCAGTGATGAGAAAGTGAAAGGGGAAAAATTGCTTTAAGTCTGAAGCTCAAGCAGCCTATTTTATCACAAACCACTAAGTGGCTAGAATCAGACTTATATGACAGTATGAATTAGCTCAACACTTACCTGAGGGATGAAGATTCTGTTCCTCTAAAAATTCTAAATCAAGCATTAAGTCATCTTCATCCAGTTCACAAGATCCCAAATTATTCAAAACATCCTAAAAGAAAAAGCAAAAGCTAGAGTCAGAGTCAAAACCACTGGGAAACTGAGAAACTGTTCACAAGCCAGGAAGCAGAAAGAAGTCAAAGCAGCAACGAAAAACATTAACTGAACCTCATTAATTTCTCTGGCTTTTCGTGACTAGAAGTTATCAGTTCAGGACGAGAGATATAGCTCAGTGGCAGAAGAGCCTGCCTGGCAAGTGCAAGATCCCAAGTTCAATCCCCGGTACTACAAAAAAAAGCAAAACAAACAAACAACAAAAAACACAATAAAAATATTAGTTCAGTTAAAATATTTTTAATTATTTAGCAAATGCTTAATCTTTGCAAGTATCAGTTTTTTAAAGAGAAATTGTGTCTGTTTTACTTCATGATACACACATAACAAAGCTCAATGCAAATACATATGAGCAGAGATCAAGGATATGAAAATGTGGAAAAATATTTATGTTTATTAAGAATAAAGGAAGGTTCATTTTAATGAAAACTTTTAATGATAATGAAAATAATTTACTTATATAAATGCTCAAAGATGATATATATTTTTAAATATATTCAAGTCTCCAAATGAAAATTTAGGGTTTTTCCTAATATTAGCATTTCCAATCCAGGTAATATTTCATGATCTATTTAATTAAATGTTTCAAAAAATCATGTACACCATACGAAGTTTGAAAAATAGTTTTGAACATTTTAGGAAGGGTAGGTCAATTTACACTCCCAATAATTTGCTTTAAAGTAAAAGCAAATTAATAATTATATTTGTAGTAAAATAAAGAGAAACAATAGGAATATTTATAAGTTGATATAAAATATCTGTCACTCATTATACAATAATACATATTTGCTGAAATAAATTTTCCTTTTTAAAGAAGATAAACAGCAAAATAAACTGGAAGAATATACAGTATTAAGTTTTCTTTTGCACAGCTAGGAATTACTGGAGGAATAATTAAAGTGCAAAAAGTAAGACATCAAGAAAAATAACCTAAATACTAAACAATCGCACAGTATCTTTTTTAAGGTTTCCAATTGATTTCACTGCTACCATAATTTATGTTCACAGAAATAAATATTCATTAAGGAAAGGTTAATGATATTGTCAAATGGATACTGAATACTTTAGTTCTTGGAATTAAAGCGATGCTAGGGCTTTTAAATAAATTACTCTTACTTTAACAAATAGAATTAAACATTAAAACTCAGAAACATATGTGATCCATGAACAGAACACAATAGTTTGAAAGGTGATAAATATTCTGCAATCTAAGTGCTTCTTCTTCCAAATGACAACTAATACTGAAGTATTAAGTCAGTTGCCTACTGGAAGCTCTGTTTTCTGCTATAGCAGACAGAGACAAGAAAAACAGCTAAAAAGATGTTATGCAATATTTGCAAATGAATATATGCTACAACACTAAGAAACTCAAAATAGAAGATTATAACAAAACAAAATCACAATTTAAAAATTTAGAAAAGTTTCAAAAGGGGTGATTTTACAAAGGTATTACTATTAGAGTTTATTAAAAATTACCAAAAATGAGAGAATCTTAATATGGTAGCTATAAATTCATTGATATAATAAGTAGAAAAGAGCACATTCTATTGTAGAAGTGTAATTGAATGAGCTTCAAAATAAGCTCAATAAATTTGCATTTGAATTTTAATTAATTTTGGCTGAATTTTTAACTCCTTTCACCTGAATTCATTTTAGTTGTCCATCCAAAACTCATAAAAAATCCTCTGTGCTCTTTAAAATGAACTGTACAGTATTTTTAAAAGGGGCCTGAATCAAGAAAATCAATGTGAGGGTGGCCAGGTAGCTCAGGAAACTAAAGTCCCTGCTTAGGCAGAGCACAGCGACCAGGGTTCAATCCCCAGCATGCTGTGCCAGCCCCGTCCCTGGGTGCACTGAGCCGGCGATTGAGATTGGGCATGGTGGTACACGCCTATAATCCCAGAGCTTGGGAGGCTGAAAACAGGAGGCTCACTATAGTCAGATCTGTGTAGTGAGACCCTGTACTAAATACAAAAAAAAAAAAAGAAAAGAAAAAGAAAGAAAGAAAGCAAATCAAGGTTAATGCAGTGATATGATTAGATCCTTATAAGAAGATTAGTCTTGTAAGAAGAGCAGGTAAGGATGCATTCAGCACCCAAAGACAAACACAGAGACAGAGAAAAAGGCAGCCCATTTGCAAGCCAAAGGAGAGGCATGTGGAGAACCGGAATCTGCCAACAACTTGATCTTAAGAGCTTCAGCTTCCAAGACACAAATAACATAATTTCTATCCTATAAACCATTCAGCAACAACATTTAACTTAGAAAATAATGAAGGATAAAAACAAAGGAAATAAATGAATGCAAAACTATGACTATCACCTTTTACCAGGCCAAGGAAGGCTGCCTTACATATTATAAACTAGGACAACATGGTTTTCACACAGTTCTTACATTTGACTTGGGCCTGCCTAGTCTACACACTTAGAGCACCTACATTCATATGGGAGCCAAACTCCCTGCTGTGGTTTAAAGTCCAAGATGTGCACATTTGCCCTAAACAAATATGGAGGCCAAAGCCCCTGTCCAGAAGACCATTTCCTCAGCATCAATAGTACAGGATAAGAAATGCTGTCAACACAGAGGTCACTGGTTTCACTGGATAGCCAAGACCAGCCTAAGTGTATTTGAAAAAAAAAAAGAAAAAGTTATAATAGTAAAGCATACAGTTCTTGGTTCCAGCATCTCCCAAGGTCAAAAGGTATACATGATCTTTTAAGAATGATTTGTTCAGCAGCTTTTGAAGTTTGACAGTTAACACAATCATACACCACTTGAAAATAAAGGAGGACTTTGGTTTCTCAACAGGGAAGCACTGTCTTGCCCCTGCTATTCCAACATTTTTAACATTTTTTTACATCAATGAAGAACTTAAATTTGGAAAACTCACTTATTGTTCTAATTTTATCCTCATTTAGAAGGCCACTCAACATTTGGAATAGCAGGACTGCATTTATCACTGGTCTAGATGAACTGCTACTAAAATATACTCATTCTAAACTGTCTTCCTTCGATAAGTTGCTCACAAAGCAACTCTCCCCTTAGTGCAGTAGTCTTTGAAGACTATAAAACCTAGTAAGAAAAGAAAACCAGATGCAGCAATGTGAAATTTGACAGAAGATAGTAAGGTTAAACATACACCTAACATGTTTATTTTCTAGATCTCTTTATAGAAGAGCCCGAAAGCTACAACACCACTCTTTGCTCACAACCAGCTCTTATGGGCAATGGGACTAGATATTTATTGTGAAATATCTATTAATAAGAAAAACTAAACATGCTTTAATTATTATTGAAAATGATGAAGGAATGGAAGAAGAAAGGGAGGGAGGGTTGAAAAGAGGGAGGAAATGGCGGGAAGGAGGGAATGAAACAGGGAGGGAGGCAAACAGGAAGGGAGGGAGGGAGAGAAAAGGGCGGGGAAAAAATGGTAGACAGGCAAGGTGTTTGTTTCTGACGCATCTCTTTTTTGCTAGAAAATGAGATTCACCTAAAAATCTGTCTTTTTTTGAAAGGCTAGCTAGAGAAACAACCCAAATGGTTTTTGCCATATAATCTCTGATAACCTGATCATCAAAAGTACAACAATTCATACGCCTAAGTGAAGCCACTGGAGTCCATCAAAGGTTATGAGTTAATAACATTTAAAGAGAGAACCCAATATAAAAGATGTAAAAAACACTAATAACAAAAAATGGGTAGAGAATATTTTCTATAGATTTTAATAAGTAGCTAATATATAATGTACTTTATTTTCTAGTTATACAGACAATTATGAACCAGAGACATGTTTCTGTCTGCATAAGCAGACAAGGCCCTATAGGTATTGTAGTGACATGGGAAGTGGTTCTGTACCAGGAATAGAAGGGTCTGATCAGCACCAACGCGCACATCCTCAGGTGTAAAGGAATCAGCAGTTAATTCACACTAATGATCATACTCTAAATAGAAGAGGCACGACGTGCACCTCAGGCATTTGATATATTAGCAGAAAGCATTAGAGCGGCGATGGGAAAGCAGAAATAGCCCCCATCTCATTTTAGAAAAATGCGAGGCAGATTTGTATAACAAAGAAATAACTGTTGGATTCCTAACATTTTGTTTAATGAAATTTAGTATCATTTCTAATGTTTTTACTATATTTATTCTTTTTAAAATAAATAACAAATAATAACAGTAGTCTGTGAACTTTTAATAAAGTTAACATACTAACTCCTTACATCATAATAATAGGGAAATCATTATTCCATAGAAGCCATGCTGACTAGAAAAAAATAACTTGTCAGAGGATAGTGGATTATTACACAAATCCAAAAGCTATGTTCACACTTTTAAAAATGTCCATGGGCATATAACAAGAAAAGTTTAATTATTCAAAAAAGCTGACAACATCTTGGTTTTGAATCTTCTCTTAATAAACAACACATTTCAATGACTACACAAAAACATGTCTTTCACAACTCAGAACCTGACAACTTCAGTGATGGCTTTTCTTTTTTCTTACAAGTCTAGTATGGTTACTGCGTCACATTAAAGTGCAAAAGTAGACCTAGATTGTTCTGAAATTTGAGAGAAACATAAAATTTTTATAGCTGCAAAGTGAAACAAAAAGAAACATGAAAAGAAAAATGTAGAAGCCAAGTTCTAGCATATATGTAACTAGATTTATGGCAAACAAAATTATTGGCTCTAAGAACATTGCAATATGTACAATTTTCTACTTTCAAAATGATTTAAAGGAAAATTCTTGATATCTGTAATAATAGGGATGACCATGCAGGAATTAGGTTAAATGAAATAAACCAGGCACAGAAAGACAACATGTGATCTCACTTATTATAGGTGCTCAAGACAAATTCTTAGAAACTGAGCGTATAGTAGGAGTGACAGAAGTATTAAGGGTGCATGAAACGGACAGTTATTAGTGAAAGGCTACAAGACCCACTTATTGAGGACCAGAGATGGTGGAAGGCCGTGGCGATCATAGTTAATAAGAATACAGCAATGTGTATCAGAAAATTGCTGATAGAATGCTTTCAGGATTAAAATCGTGAGCTGATGGATATGTTCATTAGACTGATTTAATTACATCAAAATATATATATATATATAAACACAAGAAAAAATGATCATTATTATTATTGAAATGAACAAAGGAAGTGATAAAGGAAGGGAGAGAGAAAGATAGATAGATACATAGATAGAGATAGACAGACAGATAGATAGATAGATAGATAGATAGATAGATAGATAGATAGATAGATTTCTTCCAAAAAGAATCCACTAGGAAAAAAAAAATGGAGGCAACAGATTCCTTTCAAAGAATCTTGAGCCTGCCTATTAGACAAGATGAGCAAAGCACCCTCCCAAGCTGAAAAAATATACAGAGAAGTTATAATTGAAATTGAATGGTGGCAGACATGTCCAAGGAATATTGAGGATTTGATCCCTTTATGAATCCTGTGATAGATGAATATGTAGAGATGGCAACTAGTGGGCAACAGAACACTGGAATGGCAGTAATATGAGGAAACAGTATCATCATGTTGGAAGCCTTGGAACGAGTTTAAATAATGACTGCTCAGCAGAAAAATTCATGCCCCTCCTCCAAGTGTGACTCTCACTGACTGAAGATTGGGTCATACACATTTTCACATTAAATTTCTGTTAAATAAGCTTTTGTAATAGTCAAACATGCTTCCTCAGATATTCAATACAAAAAAAGAAAAAAAATTTTACAAATATTTTAATATCAAATTTACTAACACATGAAATTGATATAAGTTATCTCTGACTTACATAATTATAAGACCTGCTCAACGTGGTGGCATTAGAAATTTATTAGTAAGGTGAGTTTTATAAATTTTTGATGGAGTTTGTATATGAATATAATTTGCATCTATAAAATCTTATCATATAACAATTTAAAAATAAAGATCATAAAATTGCAAAAATAAACACATCTGGAAAAGGGGCAAACAATGATATAAGACTTCAAAATAAACTTATATGGTGGGCACGATAATTTAATTGTATATTGAGAAAAATTTACTTATATAAACCTGAAATTAATATTTAAAGGATATTAAATTTTTCATACATATTTCTTTTTTTGTGTGGAAATGGGGATCAAACTCAGGCCCTTGCACTTGTTAGGGAAGCGTTTATTCTACTGAGCCATCTCCCCAGCCCAATATTATTTATTGATATACAAATACATGTGAATATTTTAGAAAACATTATTTAATCAAAAATGCTATTTATAAATTTATAAGATTAGCAAGTTAAATTTTAAACCAAGCACAAATAATAGTAAGTATTCTCTAGACAGACATTTAAGAATCTTTTTTCCCCCCCAGACCTGGGGATTGAACTCAGGCCCTTGCGCTTGCCAGGCAAGCACTTATTCCACGAGGCCATCTCCCCAGTCCCTAAAAATCTTGTTGCCATATTTATTAGTCATATTATCTCCCAAATGATTTGATGTCAAATGTATAAACTCAGTAATTACTGGTGGAGTATTCATACATTAATTTTCTAAACTCAGGAGACCGAACAGTAAACCAAACATGCAAGGTCTCTGTGGATAATTTTATTCTAGTAAAAGAAAACCAATTTATTTTAAAAGTAAATAAACTAGGTATTATCCTTTTAAATGAACCTCTTATGTTTGGTTACTACAAATTCCCCAGAGCCCAGTTCTTACTGACTGAAATAATAAAACTGAATTTCTGAAGCTACGAAGTAGAAAAAGAGCTCTAGTCACTCCATTAGGATGTAACCTTTCCATACAGTGTTTTAAATATTCCATCAGCTCTATTTATCGCCTCATTGCAATACAGACAGTATTTATCATCCTGCCAGAAGCAGAGGAAATTAAGGTATGTCAATCCAGTGGCACTGCTTAAAAAATAAAGAATCCCATCAAAAAAGATTATTAAAATAGTCAGAGAACCTACGATATATTTGTTCAAAAAGGGAACATAACGTTAACTATAAAGCAAATTAATACACCCATTTTGGTAAAGATAGCAGCTATAGTACCAAAAAATATGGAAATTTGGGGGTACACACGGGATCCTCAGAATTAAGCGTCAGGTTTCATATTGGGTTTTCCTTAGGCTTTGAATACAAGTGACTGATGAAGTGACATTGATGACTATCTTATTGATTGGTAGGTTAAAGGTTATCATGTTTCTAAATAGGAAACCTTTACTATGTTTAATGGATTAGTGAATAACACAACATACAGTGAGAAATCCAAAAAAACAGTGATTTTTTTTTCTTTTTTATTGCATATTTATTTATTTATTTTGACATCAGTCATTTTAAAGAAAAAATATAAAAACAATGGC